>PVJX010007045.1:0-73378 GCA_004027295.1 Dolichotis patagonum | reverse complement strand
GGAAAATTGTAAACCTAGACAATGCATGTGAATAATGGATGGAAAATTATATATAAGGAAGGATAGATGTGGAGCAGCTGAAAGAATTAGCTATCAGGGAACAGTGAGGCTGCGGAGACCAAGGATTCAGGATTTAAGCAACGGATTTTCACCATCTTGTATAAACCATGAGAGACAGGAACTAAATGGTAGAAATTACGTAGGGAAATATCTTCCTGAAAGCAGAGAATCTCTCAAGGGTCCTTAATTCCTATTGATCTGGGATGTAGTTTCTACTTACCGAACCATTTCTCTCTTCTCACCCATATGGCTACTGTATCAGTCATAATTTTGGCTAAAAATGTTAGATGACTTAATGTCAGTGATTAAACAAATAGGTGCTTCTTGATCTCACATACCAAGAAAAACAAGCAGGCAGTTTCTGGTGTGGATTTGGCTGCTCAGCTATGTCATTAGGGATTTCGTCTTTCTACTAAATCCTCTGTGCCATGGTTCTTGTCTTCATGTTCATTATTAGTTGAAGGTTGCCAGGTGGGTATTGCATCTTTAGACCATCATCTCCCTGCACAGCACAGGTGCCATTAGTACCTGCTCCTTCACATCAGGAGTAAACCTGGCCCAGACATTTCCAGTAGGTATTTACTTTCATCTCATTAGACAGAAATGCATCACACAGACAGGTGCACTTCTACGGAAGCTAGATAAGTGAGTATATCACTTGGGGCTGGCATTTTGCTGCCTCAAAACAATTCATTCATGAACAAGGAAGGAGGAGACAGTGTGTGTGACTTGGGCAATGATCAAAGAATGCCCCAATGGTTCACCTAAGATTTATAGAGGAAGAAAAATGTCAGGTAATTGTACTATTTTCGTGGGGAGGTATGGTCCAGGTAATACTAATAGTGAGGTTCACTTGCACGCTGTTCATCTATCTTTATGTACTCTTTTAATATAAATCAGTTGGATGTTTTTAAAATTTGTATCAAGTCAAGCAAAACCATAATGATATACCATGAGAGCTGATTCAGCAGAAATAGGAAACTGAATCAAATCTGGCTCTTGGCTGGGAATTACCCCCTAGATTTATAAGGTTCTAGTCTACACTGAGACTCTCTCTCTCTCTCTCTCTCTCGTTCATTTTTTAGAGCTCTCATTTCCATGGCTTAAAGTAAAAATGTTTTTAGAGGAAGAGGACACCTTGCTGAAATAAGAATACATCACCTTTTAATTTGATTAGATAAGAACATAAAAAACAAAATGGTTTACAAGGTGTGCTTTGTATCTAATACTACATTTCATTTTTCTCCCGGACAAATCCACTAGGTTTGACTCACATCAAACATATCCCCAGAAAGCTAGAGGGAAAAGTTGGCAGCTAATCTCGTCACTCTATTTTGCTGATATGAAGTCTGAAATTCCAAATCTTTGTCCTGAGTCGCACAACAATAATCACCACTGAAAATAACTCTCCCACACTCTCTATCTGGCCGTATTGCCTTGCTGTGAATGAATACCTCTTGGAATGCTAAAACAAAACATCAGACACAAATGAGGTGACTTTTCAAGTGTTTCTTTTTGAAGAACTGAGCTCCCTCTGTGCAGAAATACACTGTGTAAATGGCCATTCAGAAGCTGTATGGGAAAGTTGTCTTTTATCAGTAGATGCATGATTGTTTCATTATGCCACCATTTTTGATACTACAACTTTTACCCATGAAGAAACTTGTTTCCGTATTTAGAATTTGAATCCCTCATAATTACACTTAATTGTTAAATTGCTGTGTATTGGCATTCAGAACACATGCAAATACCCTGCTCTCTTACTTTTAGTTATTCATTCTTTAAACACCTATTTGTGGAAGCATCCACTAAGTTGTTGGCATAGTTCTAGGTGATGAGAATATGAGACATGAAGTTGCTGCCTCAAGGGCTTCTGTTCTGTGAAAGAGGACGTACAAACAGCAAACTAAATCATTAGTCCTTTAAATGAGCTGGACCACAAAGTTAGGAAGCAGAAGACGAAACTTCCCAATTTTTTCTTCCACATTTCTGTTGAACACAATTCTTAGACTCTTTCATCCTTCCCTGTGGATGAAACCTTGGGCTAGTCCATAATTTTATTAGTCATTTAGCCACAAAAAAGTCTCTAAAATAGGACAGTGATCTATATTGAGAATCATGCAGGCTTAGTGAAGGAAAAGAAAAGCACAGAAAGCCATTGGGAGCTTTCTCTATGGAAAGCAAGAGACTAACAGAGCCGATGAGGATTCAGGCATGTCATGGCTGCTAGCATGGGTTTCACTTTCAGTGTGAGCAGCAGGACCAGAGGTTTTGAGCAGGGAGTGATGTCACCAGGCGAATAATTTTAAAAACCAAGATCACTATATCAGTGTCTTTCCCCCGACTGGGACTAAGTACCCAACCCCTACAATTTAAAGGAATAAAGGTTTATTTTGGCATCAAGTTGCAGAAGATTCAGTCCATAGTGGGTTGGCTTTCAGGCAGAAATGGCATCAGAGAAGGACATGGTAGAACTGAGTAGTTCAGCATATGCGTGGGAGGCAGGAAGTAGAAAAGACAAGAGAAAGGAGGAATCAGGGAGAATATTCTCCCAGGTCATGAACCCAGTGATCTACCTCTTCCAACCATGCCCTGCCTTCATCTATAACTTCAGTGATTCAGTACACGGATGAGTACAGCGTCCTGGTGGTCCCATCACCTTCTCGAAGTCCCAATTCTAAACATATGGAACATTTGGGGAACATTTTAGATATAAACGAACAAACGCTGTCAGCCTGATGGGCTCAGTGGTAGTGGGCTTGTCCAGCAGGTACCATGTCTTAGGTTCGGTCTCCAGAAGTGTAAACATTTTATAAATAAAAAAATAAATAAATATGAAGCTGTGAGTCCAAAGCCAAAGGTGCAGTCATCCTCACTGCACCTTCCACTGTTCCACCAGTTCTGCTTCCGGCATCCCTGGTAATCTGTGGTGACTTGTGAACTCCAGAGGGCTTGAGTGGCTTTGCCACTATGGCACTGCCTGTGGTTATAGCTCCCATGGCTTCTTTTGGGGCCAATTCTGCTCCCTTCTTACAGTTTTTCTCAGACAACTTACATTCTTGGCTGCTCCAATTTTCTCTTGTTTCCCTGTACTCTGCCAGAGTTTTTGACAAGTGGAATTGTCCTGGGTAGGAAATTCTTTGCATTTAGGTTGGGGGTGGGATAGAGACGATTGGTCTCGTTAGCCAGGAACGTCTATACTCTTCATGACACAAACTGGGTTGAAGTTCAAGGCTATATATTTAGTGATACAACACACACACACACACACCTTGTTTGGCAGGAGGAATTCTAGTCTGACTTCTGTCATCTGTTAAACTGATTTTTCTTGGAAATTTAGAAATTTAAATTCCAGTATGTTCTACCTTTGGCTTTCCTTTTCTTATTAGCTCCCACCTCAATCTTACTTTCCTCCTTAGAATAAATTTTTGGGGGGCCGTTTTTTGCCTCTCCTCATTTCTGTTTTACCTTCCTTGTCTTTCTTCTTATATTATGCTATGTTCTCACTTCTTCCTTTGTTCTCCTTTATCACACTGCAGACTACAGCCCCTGCCCCTCCTTCTGGTTTCTCTTCTCTGTCCTCATGTGTCCTGATCTACATACTATTAGTTGAATATAATCAGAGATGCTTGTTTCCTGTATCTTGCAGATTCCATCTTAGGCGAAATGGACATAGAAGTCACTCCAAGTATACAGCTGGACTGAGGCCTCCTGTTGCTTGGGGAACATCTTAGGGATGCATTTGAATTTTCCTCCTGGGATGCAAAGAGCCAAAGTTGGGCTCTGAATTTAGTTAATGGACTTGTCACTGCCTCTTTTCTCTGTGACAGAGAGAGAGAAAGAGAGAGAGAGACAGAGACACAGAGAGAGACAGAGAGAGAGAGAGAGAGAGAGACAGAGAGAGAACCATGTGCAAATAAAAAGTACAGCCCCCCCCAAAAGGTTTAAAGTCCTTAAACTTTATTAACTCATCCTAATTCTAATAGTGAGAATGTTCCTGCAGACTGATTCTGGCCAGAAAAGCAAGATTCCTTATAAATAACTCTCCTATCTGCCTTTGAACAATAAGGCAAAATACTGGACTGAGAAGTGTGCTGGTAAGCCGGGAAAGACCACAAGGAATAGGTATGTAAATGCCTTTGTGTCTCTTGGGAAGAGATATATCAGAACTTGCACACAGCTTGGAAGAAGCCATGGGAGGATTGTTCATTGTTGATCAGGAAAATGTACCACCCTTTGACAACCTTGAGCTCCCAGGCCACCTGGACATTTGTCTCACTATAGCAGGCTTTGTTCACTTTAGGATAATAGCTGCCTGTCTTGTCACCCAATTCATGGTACTGTCACCTCCCTAGGGAGGTGATGAGTTGGACAATTTTTCTGTTTTTACGCCTGAGTTCTTTCAGACTAGATTCAAAACAACTTCAGGAGACTCATTCAATGGTAAGGAACCTATTTGACTTAGGAGATCTGTTTCTTTTCCTTCCTTTCTCGCAAATGGTAAATTACTCTCTTGTTCTCTGAGGACCCAAGACTTTCTTCCCCAGGCATTCCCTGCTTCCTACAGGCAGCAGACTGGCCACAGGCCTGTTCTTGGCTGCACTCTGTTACTTGCAATTTCTCTAAAGAGTTCTGGCTTTTTCAAGGCAAATGAAACTTCATGGACCATTTCTTCCCACTTTCCTAGAAGCAAAGGCCGGCACAGGGGAGGGAGTAGGAAATATACACAGGCAGAAAGTCACTTCTCAGCACCAAGGAGGAAAGTGCTGACCCAGCGCAGGGGCACTGGGACTCAACCCTACTCCAAGCAGATGCAAAGCTGCACATGTGCACACATTCATCACAGAGCTTCTGAGTGCAGGTGGAGGAGGACTTTCTGTGATCAAATCTCAGTTTGAGAAATGTAGCAATCTCTCTCTCTCCCTCTCTCTCTCTCTCTCTGTCTCTCTGTCTCTCTCTCTCTGCTTCTTCCCCATCTCTGTCTCTCCCTTTCTCCCTCTCTCTCTTTCCTTCTCACTCTTCCCAGCTCTTGATCTCTTTTTAAAAATATGAGCAGATATTTTTCATTTGTAGCCCAGATGCTACTATTTTTCTGTTATTTGCACTTAGTGAGTTGAAATGCAACAGATGTTTCAAAAGGGTTTAGAACAAAATTCCTCATTAGGGACCATGACAAATAAATCGCACACCTAACTTTAAAGCCTTCTTTTGCTCAGACTTTTAGATGATTTTTTTCTAGGGTGAAGAGGAGAAAAAAGAATCTGTAATAAAATGACAATGAAAAGAATATTATAATAATCATATTATTTATTGACTGAGCTAGGACTTTTAGCCGCTCTAAGACTTTCCCACCTGTTATTTGATTCAACACTGAGTTATGGGCGGGGGGGGGGTAGTACCATTGCATCTATTTAGCATACAAAGGACCTGAAGCACAAACAGGATAAGGGAATTGAACAAAAATTAGACAGACCTACCTGTGAAGATAAGAGTGTGAACATTTTGTGGAATCTTATAACTGTGAGAGAGAGAGAGAGAGAGAGCGAGAGAGAGAGAGAGAGAGAGAGAGAGAGAGATTTGAAATGAATTCTTTTAATGCCAAATTTCCTAGGCTTTACCAGTAAGAGATCCATATAATACAGCATTCCCATTTGGCTGGACTTTAATTTTTCCCCTTGTTATTGCTATAAGTTTTAAGGGATGCCTCACATATAATTGACAGTGCAATAGTTTTTGTTCCTTCTTCCTTTTTTATTATCTTAAATTGTTTATTAGGTATGGATTTTGCAAATATTACTTAAATTCATGGTAGCAGTAGAATTGGAGAGTGTCAGTCCTCTGCCTAGGTTAGGGGAGAATCACCAGCCGGTGCAGCACTTTCCTTTCAGGGCCCTGACTCTAGTGGCCTGCAGATGTCAGCCCGTGCATATTTCTGTAAATACCAACTGGCTTGGTGTCAGGCTTTCTCCTGCTAGCTTTGTGAGCTGAAGGATAACCTCAAAAAACACACACAAACTCTTCCCTGACGCAGTAGAATTCAGGACTCTCAGAGCCCTACAGCTGGGCTCAATCTTCAGCAACAGATTCAGGCTTTGAGCGAAGCTGAGCTCCCAGGCAGTCAGCTTTCCTGAGCTGGGTGTGGGGCAGAGGTCCTTTGGCGGGTAGAGAGCTGGTGGTACTGCCAGAAGCATGGAACATAAGACTGCTTTTCCTCCATAGATCCTGGATATACTTGCCTGTACTTATCTTGACTTTTCTCCAAAATATTTTAAAAATTATAGTAAGACTAATAAAATTCACCTCAACCATTTCTAAAGGTACAGTTTTATACTATTAAGTATATTTACTCTATTGGGCAGTAGATTTCTAGAACACTTCATCTTGCAAGACTGAAATCCTATGTCCATTAAAACTTATATGTACATTTAATTTTTGTCCCTCCCTCTGCCCCTGGCAACCAGCTTTCTACAGTCTGACCCTATGAATTTTTCTATTCTCGGCACAATCACACAGTGCTTGTCTTGGTGTGACTTTATTTCATTTAGCATAATGTCTTCAGGTTTCACTCTTCCTGTAAAGTGTCAGAGTTTCTTTCCTTTTTTATGGCTGAGTAATATTTCATTGAATGTGTAGATTACATCTTGTTTATCCATTATGTATTGATGCACACTTTGATTTCTTCCTTTTGCCTATTAAAAAAATGCTGCTATGAATACATAATCTTGTCATTTAAAAAAACTTTCTCATATTCTCAATTAAGAGTTTATGTGTAATTTTTTAAGAAAAGGGGTTTTTGTACCTTCCATTAGAATATGGGATCATAAATTTTCATATGTTTCAAATCCTGCTATATCCCTGGACTCTGGAATAGTATTTAGAGTGAAGTAAGTGTTCAAAAATATTTGTGAAGCAGCACAAGATAACAAAGCTTAAAAAATTGCTTTTGGAGAAATTAGAGTGACTGTTGTGGTACTTGATGGTCTCTAAATATGACAATTTAAAGACTCCAATCTTCAGGTCACCCAAAGACGTGCCTTTCTTTTTTCAAAAGTCAGCATCCTGATCATGGTGTTACGAGTTGCGTACATAAGGTGAGCTTTTCCTACGGTGGCCCGTGAGGTTTGTAAGTTTCACTTCTCCCAGCCGCAGATCAAGTTTTCATTGCCACACACAGTCTGATGCCTTCCATAATCCTCACTTCAAAATCCATGGGTGAAGTTAAATTAATCTTGGAGGAAAGAGGAAGAATAGGAGGCAAACAAAAATTCTCTGTATTCATGCCCTGCTTTTTTCTTATACTCCATGGGGTATAGCCCTTTAATGATCCACAACCTAAACAATGAAAAAGCATAAATAATGAGTCTGTTTATGTGTAATACTTATTGCTGAAACTGAACCCTAGCAGGAATTAGAATCACTTTGCAGATCATCAAAGATATAATCAAAGCATAGATAGCTGTGGTCAAAATCTTTGAAAATTGGCCACTTACATGTCTTTTTACTTACATTGTGGTATGGGTAGAGGCAACAACTGCAGCAACACCCAGAAATTTCTTAGAATTACAAAATTCTGTGGCCTGTCTGCTGAATCAGAATCTGCCTTTAACAAGATCCCCAAGGGACTCAAGTGTATCTTAAAGTTTGAAAAGCACTGGCTTCTTTATTCATCTGAACAACAGCATTCCTCCCCAAATTTTAGGTGCATTTACTTTTGTTGCAATTTTAGAGACTAAACAATTATGTTAACCCATAAAAGTAATTGCTGAACCATGATGTTTAATATGACTCCTAGCCTAGTGTAGTTGCCACCTGTAATTCCAGCAGGCTGAGGTGGAGGTAAAAGGATTGCAAGTTTCAAGATCACAACAAGTTCAAGCCTATTCTGAATTATTCAGTGAGACCCTGTCTCTTGAATGAACTAACAATAGTGTGTGTGTGTGTGTGTGTGTGTGTATTCATATATTCTATATGCATTGCTCTTAGCCAAAAAGTCAAGAAGTGATTCATGGCTACTATGTATATATATGAATACAATAGTTATTTCACTGTTTCTCAGAAAATATGGTGCATTTGAAAAGATCTACAGTTTTCATAGTACAGAAGTTTTTGAAATCATATAAGAATTCAAGAGTTCTTGCTATTTAAGATTCAGTAGTTAAGCAAAAATAGTGCTTCAGATTTTAAGTATCTGTTCCTTTTTTCTCAGAATGCTTAAGTCTCTGCTGGACATTTTCAACTTCTAGAAAAGCAAGAGGTTCAAGTGGATTAATACCATCCAATTGCTTGTTTCCTTCCCCCCAATCTAAATTCTGATAGAATGTATCTCCAAATTCTTTCTGTGTTATCCCTCCTATTACCACTTCTCTGCTTATTGTTTTTCTTTTTTCTTTTCTTTTTTGGTACCAGGTATTGAACACCTACCCTCACACTTTCCAGGCAAGTGCTATGCCTCTAAACTATAACTCCTGCCCTCTGATTCTTATAATTAGGGTCCAACCTCAAATTCAGCTGTCTCTTAGTGATATTCATTTCATATTATTCCCACTCCTCCTCTGTCTAAATTATCAGATGGGCTGATACACACACACACACACACACACACACACACATATACACACACACCATTAACAAAAATTTCTCTCTATGGATCTCAGGAGCCAAATTAAATCAGTTGAATAATCATCCTTAACTTGCTGATTTCATTCTTCATTGTTGAAATAATTTCTGTGG
Organism: Dolichotis patagonum; assembly: GCA_004027295.1. NCBI lineage: Eukaryota > Metazoa > Chordata > Mammalia > Rodentia > Caviidae > Dolichotis > Dolichotis patagonum. Next base: position 64,588 of record PVJX010007045.1, on the reverse strand, counting down.
GATATATTGTCCATAAGGCCTAACTGAGATAGACATAGCTTGGGGTTGATAGTTTAAAAAATACCTCACATTATACCAATCAACGTGATAAAAATGTGGATGCCTTTTAACTTATCCTAACACATATTCTTTGATCTTTCTGCATTTTCGTAGAAACAGGAGACACAATACATCTAAATGTTAGGTTTAAAAATCGTAACGGGTTAGCCTCATATGGATGGTTAGAATATTTAATTGATGCTCTAAAGGTCATGCAGCTGGTTGGTGTCAAGCTGAGAGAGAAACCCAGTGATACAATCTCGCCATAGTAAAAGAAAGATGAGCTGACTGCCAACCCTGAAACTGGATGCATTTAATTTAAAAATGCATGCCAAGTATGAACAAGAGCTGCCCACTTGGCCTGATAGTCGTTAACTCTAGGTGTGGGAATCATCCACTACTTTAAATATGAAGGCATTTTAAAATAAGCACATAGTATTGGAAATCTCTATAGCTGGTCATGTTAGTGTAGGCTGAAATTAGCCCTGAAATATCCTATGATGTGTTGGTGACCTCTCCCAGAAAGTGCCTCTATGGCACTTTGATTTTTTGTAAATGACTCTTTCCTTTCTCTGTTGCCTTGAAGTCAAGGCACAGAAAAACCAGGCAGGATGCCTCAATTTGGACCAAATGACCTGTGTAATAGCAGTAGTTACAATTGATTCCAGAGGACACACACTCTTTGCTTCTTCCATTTCTACATTATGAGGCAAATAGAAGAAAGGATAAATATTGGGGCAGGAAGTGAAAAAAATTGCCGATTGTTTCCCTGGATGGGCACCAGAATAGATGTATGAGCCCTTAACTCGGGCAGATTAGAGTGCTTTGACAGTCAGAAAGCCAAGATCAGACACTGGAAATCTAAGGGTGTCATTAAAGACTGTACCATTGGGGGTTCTTAGCATTAATCACAGGTGATTATGAAGGTCTTGCCATGTTGTATCTTTCATGCATACAGACTTAAAAACCTTCCCTGACGAAACGAAGAGGCTGAATCATAAAATAATGAAAGTTAACTACTGCTTCAGGACTGCTGTCAGTGTTGGAAACAGGGAGGGGAGAGAATGAGAGGGAGAGGGGAGAAGGGAGCAGGAGAGGATTTAGCTCTGTTTAGATTAAAATGATATGTTTCTTGTACTAGAATTGATTTTTATTTGGGTTCTATTTGCAAAAAGAAATACTTAGATTTCAAATATGACCAGCTGAAAGGCTGCTCAAGTTCCAAGTTCAGAATTTTAGATTACAAAGGAGTCAGAGATGGGATTTCCAGTTTACACAGGTCAGCAATGAACATATCTCCAGACTCATGGGCTTCACATTTGCCACCGCAGCTGGCACCTACAGGTGGTGACCAGATGGAAGGAATCTAGCAGCACAAGTCTAATGTGAAGCCTGGGATTGGCATCAGAGCTGCTCCTCCACTCTGGAGGAGGCCAAGATTACCCTGGAAGGAGCTTGGTGTGCAGAGAAGACACTGAACACTTTTCAAATCATTATCTCCTGGTTTGTGACTGCCTTGTGGGGTTTAAGATTTAAACTCATCCCTTTTTTTCACTTGTCAGTACTAGGAATTGATCCCAGGATGTTGGTCATGCCTGGAAAATGCTGGGCTATAATTTCTAGCCTTTTAAAAAAAATTGTTGTTGCTGTTATTAATTGTAAAATGTTAGCAAATTATTGTAGCAGCTACAAAATAATTCACCAGTGTGAGAAATGGTAAAAAAAAAATAATAAGTTATTAGCACTTCAGAGATGAAAACAACTTTCAAAATTTTCTTTTAAAATTGTCAAATATATTTTATGAAGAATTTATAAAAGGGAGAAATGATTGCAATTTATTGTTCATGATGGTTTCTTTTTAACAATGTGAGTTTCAACCAAAAATCCTGAAAATTAAAAGAAAATTTTTTTTGCAACAGAGTCTTTCCAGGTTATTCAGGTTGGCCTTGAACTTGAGATCCTTCCATTTCAGTCTTCTGAGTAACTGGGAGTATAGGCATAAGCCACCATGCCCATCTCCCATATAATTCATATTCAGTTATCCTAAAACATTCAAGATACAATTTATGTTTTCATAATTTTATGAAAAAATAAATTAAAATTTTATAATCAAGTAATAATGGAATAATAATAGTTACTACTCTGTGTATCATTATCTTCAAAGTAGTTAGTCAGAGTACAAGACATAATACAAAAAGATTCTTATGGGAAAGAAGAAACATAATAGTAAAACTTTCTTTTTTGATGAACTAAGATAAACTAGTAGTATAACTGGAACCAGTTGATGGTTTTATAAGTATAAAGATCCAACTGAGAAATTTATAGGCTTTGACAAATAATTTCCCCTTTAAAATGGCAATCATTTATTAAATACTTATGAGAACAAATTTCAGAAGATTTTTGTTCACCTTAAAGCTTTACAACTTAGAATTTTAAAAGCACTTCAGTAATTTTTCCCACCATTCTGTCACCGCATCTTTCTGTTACAAGTGGACTAGGGCACTTTCCAGAAACTTGCTGTTTGTCACATAGTACATTAATTCTCCCATCCAAGTGGTTTCTTTGTTCATATATATTCTTACTCAAACAGGAGTGAAAACATGGAGCAACTTTTATTTCCAGATGAATTATTTTTTCTACCTCTTCTGAGCAGCCCTGAAAGGTGCCATTGGTCATTGGTTGCAAGCCAGCAAATTGCTTCAGTTGTGGCTCATAGTAGAGATCATTGTTTTTTCTCTTACACAAAATCTTGAGCTTCACACAAGACAATTTTTGTGGAACTTTTTATGTGGAAAGTAGAATAGGAATTTCCCAATTCACATCAATGATCGTATGTCTAAAAATCTCCATATTTGTTGCACAATCTCTTTTTAACAATTCATTCTAATTTCAAGTAAATCTATGGTCAACTGTGTGTACCGTAATGTATTTTAAATGATGCTAGATCAGAGGATAGTAGCTTTCTTGAGGAAGTCCAAGTGCCCTTAGTGTAGGGCAGGCTGACTAAGTTTAAATTTAGTAAATAAAAATACAGAGCACCAAATTAAGTTTGAATTTAAGATAAAAAAATTATAATAACATTATAATGTATGTAGCCCACAGAATATTTGGGGGCATAGTTATGCTAAATTGTTATTTATCATTTATCTGAGATTCAGATGTGACTTGGTATGCTGTGTTTATTTAGCAGCCCTGTAGTGAAACAGAGGAGTAAGGCCATGTTATGTGGCCACTTGAGTTAGATTGGGATCCAGTACTAAAATTCTACACCAGAAAATCACGTCAAGAGAGGAATCAGGCTACTTGACCTTACTGTGATTGAGAACACAGATAAAAACTCAGTATACTACACCATCCCAGGATCTAAGAAATCTGGCTTTGAAATAAATAGAAAGTGAGGTTAGTAAACCAGATCTAAATCAGCTGACCAAACTTGACAGTTTTCTGTGTGAGGATGTTCTCTATTACCCATGAGTGTCTTTCATCCTTTTTTCTTTCGAAGCTGCCCATAAAGATGGATGTGGTTTGCTTGTCTAGTGATGCTATAGGAAGTTGAGCAGTAATGAAGAAAAGATGGTTGTCTGTCCGGGCTCATGACCTTCTAGGCACTTAATGCTAACCAGCTTCTCCGCTGGTTAGTATTAAGACACTGCCACAGATTCTCTTCTGCAGCCAGTTCTTCATGCACATAGCAGGGTTGTTAAACCCATAGAGAAAATAGGCATGAACCCACAAACCTGGCATCATGAAGTGCTAGCTCCTTGCTTCATATCTCCATTCTGATGCAATTAGGGGAGGTTGACTACTACTGCCGATGGGGTAGAAATCAGGAGACCAGAGACCAAGAGCACTGCATTTCCCTTTCTATCACTCGGTTTGTTTGCTGTCTCTCTAATTAGAAATAACAATCTTTATCCTTCCCACATAAGGGAATAGATATAATTAATCACCAGATAGGCTAAAGAATGTACAAGTCTCCTAGAATGGAAGAAGAAAGAAGAAAGAAGAAGGAGGAGAAGAAGAAGAAGAAGAAGAAGAAGAAGAAGAAGAAGAAGAAGAAGAAGAAGAAGAAGAAGAAGAAGAAGAAGAAGAAGGAGAAAACTATACCAGATGAATGTAGGAGGAAGCTGTTTTGTATTTCTACCTTCTTCCTAGTGGATAACCACATGTTCTAGTTGTCTAGGAAGGTCTAGATTCATTCCTGCTGTCCCATCATAATTATTAATAGCACTCCTTTCATTTTCAAACATAAAAGATACACTCTAATGTCACTTGAATTAGGGTAAACACATTTATGAATATTAACCTAATATATATTTGACAACAAAATATTTGGAATTTGGACTTAATCAAAGGTCACACAGTTGCCTGTGCCCAGAATGAGCACCTCATCTTCTCACTCTAGGCCAATATTCTGCTGCTATATCTAGTCCAACTTTAACCTTGAAAGTTGATAATGAGGTTCCAGTGGAGAATAAAGGATCTTGACTTAGCCTTTATGAATTCAAGCATAGAAGAATTTATGGATAATGAATGAGCATGTGTATCTTTTAATGAGAATGTTAAGCATTTTTCACTCATCTGTTTACAAAGGAAAGAAACTAGTAATGGGCCTTCATGAATTATGTTACTGTCCAGAAACTCCCTTTGCCTCACACCTGGAATACTATTGTATTCCAGGAAACTATTATTACTTACAAAAGTACAGCCTGTCAGGAATCTTTATAAATGGATACTTTGTATGATTTGCAAATTCTGACATATCCGGGGCTATGTTGAGTCCTCATTCTTTCTAAAAGACCAGTGACTACCCTCACTCAGATAGAATCTGTTGAGGAGAGAGAAACCTCGCTTTCCTCTTGGAATGCTATCTCACTGTCATGGCCATCTGTGTGACACAGTGAAAGTGCCCCTGAGTCTTGGGCACAGGGGAATGCATTCTACTGTTTGTCCCCTTCTACGTGATATGGAGCAGTTTAAACACTGAGCTTCAGGATGGTCCTTCTGTGCTTACTGGTCTCCTTCAATCCTAAACTAGGATAGTTTAGAATCTAAACTAGGATAGGAGGAATAGAAGCAAGGATGGGCAAGCACTCTGGGAGTCAGTATTATCTATAGGAAATTACGAACAATTGGCATGACTATTAATTAATAGCAATAAGAACAATAGTGAATAGTGATGTTTCAGAAGGAAATGTTTAAGGGCCATAAGAAATGAGTTCCAATGCAGATACTACATTACTTTGTGGAATATTCAAATTTTAGGAAGTGCTCAGTAGTATTATAGAACTTGAGACTGCAAAATACACCTTGTTGAGCTCAGCCGGACATTGTGATTGTTGATTCTAAGAACTTGTAGGAAAATTGTAACAGCTTGATTTTATAAAGCTGCAATAAACATCCTCAAATCCTGAAATACTGCAAATGATACCCAGTAATGAGGGCTGCATGTGCATGGGAGAGAAAGTGTAAGATTTCACCAGCACAACAAATGGTGTCGTGGTCCTGGGAAGGAGTGGGTAGGGAGGATGGAGATATTCAGCCCCAGATCCTGTGTAACCAGGACTGTGGTATTGCTGTGGAGGGGACACTGGGATGTGAAACAAGTGCCATGAAGCCCTCCAGCCAAACTCTTCCAACTGAACAAATGACCTAATTCTAGGATATCAGCCAGTAGATCTCTCACTCTCTGTTATATCCCTTCTGATCATTACCTTGGCCATCAGACAGTTCTGCTACATTACTCGACTGTACTGCTGAGAGAATTGACAATATTAAAACAACTCCATTGCTTTTATGAACCGGCTGTAGGAGACTGGAGTCCATTTTCATTACTGAGATGTGTTGCATGCCTAACCAAATGCTTTTAGAATCAGATAATTAGGCATTTCAGGCTGTAATTGTTTAAAGAAGATACATATTCAGATTTCAGACATGGTGTGTGAAGTGTCTTGTTGGATGTGGGCTATGCTTACTTGCAGGAGTGCCCTGGGGTTATTTTGGCTGGGAGTTTGGAAAAGGGCAGGGTTTCTTTGTGGAGCACTTGGTGCGGCAGAGGCAATGGCAGTGTTTCAAATACAAACACTTCTGAGAGGCAAGTGGTGAACAGTTCTGAGTAATTTCAGCCATACACAACCTGTGCCGGAAAAAGCATCACACCTATTCCTGTCCACAAAATCAGGATGCTGCTTTTGAAAAACTTTGTCCATCTTGTTCTTAAGACGCCAGTGCCAATGTACATAGCTTGCATGTGCTGATACAAAGCCTATTTGAAATCTGAAAGCATTTAAGAGTTAAATAATACAAGATTCAGTATCTGGAATAAATTATTGAAAATGCTAGTGTAAAAGGAACACAATTACCACACCTTTTAAGGCCCTAAAGGGAACCCTAAAGGGAAAAGATTCTTTTCAGATGAAATGTATAGCCTGGTGATGATAAAGGGAAAGCACATAAGGAGAACTTTTCCAGAACCTCCCAGGTGGTTAAGAATAGAAGTAGGATGCTGATTGACTCATGTGACACCACATCTGAGTAAGATCATGAATAATGTCCACTGAGTCTTCAAGCCTTCCAGAAAATTCCAACTCTGTCGTGGCCTTACCAGAAGAGACTGTAAGGTATAAGAATGCTTCAGTAGGAAAGACTGACAAACGAGTTTGAAATGGTGATCGGTTCTGGATCTAGGTCTACTGATGATCAGCTGGAACCTTGATACTCGAGATGTGGACTGTGGACCACAACATTAATAACACCCAGAGCCTGCCAGAAAGCAGAACCTCAGACCTCACCCCAGATGTGTGGCCCCAGTCTACATTTTAACAACATCCCCAGGTGATTCATTTCCACATTAGAGTTTATGACCTCTTGGGCTCAGCCACAACACTTCAAAGACAGAAGCCATGTGACTGAGTCATTCTTCTACTCATTTAGGTATTTCATGAATATTTATTGAGTGTCTACTTGGTGCTAGGCATGAGAATAAGCCCTGTGGGAACAATACTGAATAAGGCAGACAGGATCCCTGACAGTGCATTTCATTTTTGTATTTATTTAATAAACAGCTACATTATGCTTCTTAAGCACTATGATTGTTTGAAGCACTCCTCCTAATTTTATCCTTTAACTATTCTATGAAGCAGGTACTATCGTATTTTGGGTTTTGTAGGTAAGGAAGTGGAGGCACACAGAAATTATGTAACTTTTCTGGTACAGAATGTACATGACAGAGACAGGATTTGAATCCAGAGTGTGGGTTCAGAGTGCAGGCTCTTAACCACTAGGTTATGGTACTAATAAATCAATTCAATATTTCTAACTTATCATTTTTTTCTTTTAAGGAAATAAGTAGAATGCTGTGATGGAAAAAATGGGGAGGACTCTTAGCTAGGCTGGCCAGGGAATGTATTTATGAGGAGATGATATTTAAACTGATGAGGGGAAGGATCCTCACGTGAAGAGCCATAGGGAGTACATTTTCAATGAAAGAAATAACATGCACAAAGTATCTGAAGTAGAAAGTGTGTGTCCCTTCCGAGAACCTCCTAAGACCTGGTTTAGCTAGATGCCTTTTTTGGGCATTTGGCAGCTGATGACTTTGTAGTATATTACATGGCTTGATCACAACTTAGAGGCCCCTCTGTTGACTAGCCTCTTCTTGATGTTTATTGCCTCTACAGATCTCTGAGTTTCTGATGAGTCCACCAAAGTGTTCCTGGACAAAGGCATCAATTTGGTAGCCTGTGGGATCACCTTGGCTCATATAAAGCCTTAAGGGTTTGTCAGGGTCTAAGACACATAGAGACTAAAGAGCTACTTAAAAGTCCTTCTCCATACTTTACTATGAAAGTCTCTTCTCTTAGCTCTGGTGTTCACTTGCTCTCAATAGACATAGCCTAGCGTAGCAAGGCATACTGAAAACATATATGATTGGCTATTTCTCTGTCTCTGCCACTTTTTCTCTAGATATCCAAGCACAAGGAGAGTGTATTTCTTTGTCTTTTTTTTTCTTTCAAAATACCCTTTGTTTTCTCTATTTCAACGAGGTTAAAATGGAGAAGAGATATGAGGTGCAAAAAAACCTACATTACAAAGCCTTTCAAACATATAATAGTGATTAGGCATATTTATAGTCTGAATGTAGATGAGAGGCCTGAGTAGCATAAAGTAGAGCTATGGAAAGTCTCGAGATATTTTTGATAATACAACGCATGCATTCGTAAGTAACAAATTGGTCTCTGAAGGAGGAATATCACATCTCTTTTTTATCAATTTTTTTCATCTTCATTAGCAAGTAATTGGCTCATTTCTCCAATTTCAAAGAGCAGAGTTTTTAAACAAAGAAAATTGATTCAGTTGGACCAATATTATGAAGCCCACCATGCGTTCTTCACTCGCTTTAGTGCTTTGGAGGAGAAACACATACAGGCACATTTACTCACCAATAGGCTACAAACTTCTTGGGGAGACATGACACACACCTTTCAAGTGGTTGATGAATGATGCCTAGTGGAGCAGGGCTGTTTGGGCTAGTGGCGTGGCAGACTGATAAGGCTGGCCGAAGCGAGGCTTGGGAGATCACTCTAAGCTTGGAGATCTCTAGAAATGATTGCTCGTGAACAAGAATTGGCCTTGTTTCAGTCAGAGAGGGAAGTATGGAAGGTAGGAAAGGTAGAGGGAGCAGGAAAAATCAAGGCATTGAAGTATGGCTGTGTAGAACTACACTATCCAATATGGCAGTGTAACCACGGAACACTGAAAATGGGGCAGCCCAAATTGAGATGTTAAGTAAGTATAAAACATACACTGCATGTTGGAGTCTTGATAGGAAAAAGCAATGTAAAATGCCTCATTAATAATTTCTAAACATTGATGGCATTGATGATGTACTGGGTGAAAATATATTTCAGGAAATAAATCTTTCCTGTTTCTTTTTATTATATTTTTAAACCTGACTGATAAAAAATTTCAAATTATGTTTGTGGCTGGTCTTAAATTTCTGTTGAGCAGCACTGGCAGAAAAACATGTCAGGAAAGAGACTGCCTAAATAGAAATGGATTTGTGTCCCCGAAGGTCCCTGTTTCTCAAGAATAACTTTTTTGCGGAGGAAAAAATAAAACCTTCTAGAGGAAAGTAATTGCTCATCCAGTTCCAAGGCAATCAAAAAATCAGTTGTATTTCTAAGTTAATCCCGAACATACTTACTTCTAACAGTTTCATATGCATAAGACAAACTGGCTATGTATGAACCTGTGGTTTCTTTTACTAATGCTGAAGTCTCATCAGGATCTGTAACTATAACCCTTGAGTTGGATCTAAGGTTGGTAGAGGCAATCAGAAAGAGAAAGCTGAGTGTACTGGGTAGAGCCTTGGAAATCACATGGGGGTTTAATTTATTAGGTAATAAGAAGTCTTAAAGTAGCCTGTTATGGCTTGTATCAAGATGTCCCCTCAAAGTCTCATGTAGTTATAGGTGCAGAGTTTCAAAGGTGGTTGAATCTAGGGTATGTGAAGTGGGGATTAAGGGTGTGTGATTACTAAATTAGTCCAGTGATTGGCTCTAGGTGTGGGTAATGTGGAGGCCCATCTTAGGTGTAAGGGAGAAGGGATAAAAGGGAGAGTCTTCTACTGTCTTGCTGCTTCGCTGCCTCCTGTCTGTTTTGCCATGGACTGTTTCTCCTCTGCTTTGCCTCTCTGCCATGCCACCCTGCCTTGGAGTGAGATGACTATGGACTGAAACTTCTACAAACTGTGAGATGAAACAAACCTTTCTTTTTTAAACTTTGAGTGTTGGGTGTTTTGTCTTGGTAACAAGAAAAGTATCAAGACACACCCCACACTCTTCTACCCTTTCCTTTGCTTGTCTACCTAGCACAGCTTTCTGAGGTGGTCTTGTTTTGGTGCTAAATTTTGCTCTTGCTACAGCTTGGATATTGCTATAGGGGCCCTTGACCTCTGAAGGAAGAAATCAAGTGGAATTATAAGAGACAGCGTTGGGTCTTTCCGGGTGTCCTCAAGCCTTTTTTAGAATCATTATCTAGTATAGAGTCAAGCCTGCCAATTGAGGGCCTTTTGCATACTTGAGTGACAGCTATAGAGCTGTTTTTATCTTGTATTCAGAAGCCCTATTGGCCTCTTATCTTCTAAGTCTCCAAGTATCTTGAAATCCCTTTCCCAACTCCTGTAAATGGTTGAATTCTGTTTTCAATGTCCCCAGCCTCTTCCTGTAAGAATCAAAGCACCTAAAGTACTGGTGAGATAAAAGATAACCATTACCCATAGTCCAAAACCTGCCACCACTGGGGCTGCTATCTGAGAAGCAATCCTCACCACAGCAAAAGATGTGTCACTTCAGAGTGTCATCTGAGGTTAGGGATAATTATAGTCATAAGGCTCATACCAGAGGGGTTAAAAGGAGACATTATAAACTTGAGTAACCTTGCTACTGTTTGGGACATAGAGATTTTATATTTATTGGATTCCTCAAGCCTTTCCCAGGAGATTTTGTCCTGTAAGTCGTGCTGACAGATTTATCCTGGACTCCTGTCATCAATGGCTGTTTTGTCACTAAGCAGGTGGAGGGGAAAAGCTGAGGAAGGTAACTCCGAACCGAAAGGTCATTCATGCATCAGCACCATGAAGTGGACATAAATTATATGGATTCTGCAGGACCTTAGTTAGCTATTACTTCTGCCTTGTCCTAGATTTTTCCTTTGTGACAGTATTTGCCATTGGCATTAGCATTGTTACTGGCCATGGTAATCAGAGATTGGGGCCCTGCCCACCTGATATGCATAGAGTGTCAGAATTCCTCTCATACATGGGATGGTGAGGAGAGAGGGCTCAGTTATACCCACCAAAACAGGCCAGGAAAAATCCCATGATGCCACGCTTCTGGGCAGCAGATCCAGGAACACGTAACTGTGAGACACACCATCACCATGACCCACGGCTAAGAGAATACTCCAGTTCGATTTTTGTTTCACGCTAATGATACAAGTTTTGTGGGGATGCAATGAAGGGATGAAGGAAGCAAGTGAAGAAATGATGGAAAAATCATACAATCTTTCAGTTTTTCTTTGGCTCTGGGCTTCTTTTGGAAAATAATTGCTGTCATTAACATTTACTTAATTCATACTGTAAACTAGGAACTGAGCCGAATGTTTTACATACACAGTAGCCCCTCTTTTCCTGGCAGATATATTCCAACCCCCATGACTGAAACCTCAGATAATCCTAAACCCTATAGGTTCTATTTTTCTTACACATACGTATCTATCATAAAGATTAATATATTTTTTGCCTTTTCATTTAAAGAGAGCAACTTAGGGCTTTTCTTGGGCATATCAAAATTGCTGAAAACATCATTCATTTGGGGTTACTGCTAAGTAAAATAAGGGTTACTTAAACATAAGTAGTGGGGTAACAAGTCAGTCAACCTGCTATGTGGGACAACTATTGAGTGATTAGTGGGCCTGCAGTATACATGGCATGGATTCACTGGGCAATGGGAATGATTCCTTTCTCTGGCAAGAGGAAGCAAAATGGCACAAGATTTCATCATAATGCTCAGAAGGGCATGGAATTTAAAACACGAATTATTTTTAAAGTTTTCTATTTCATATTTTGGACTGCAGTTGACCTTTGGTAACTGAAACCATAGGCAGAGTTATTGTTTTTGTTTTCCAGACAATGGAATCAGAACACAGAGGTTAAAGAACTCACCTGAAATCCATCAGCTAAGAAGACAATGGACCTGAGACTGGATCCAGCAGCTTGTGTTACTAGAGCCAGAGAGATGCGAGTGTCCTCTAGAGTCATGACTCTTAACTCGCGCGCCTCTCTGGGGGGATCAGCCAATTAATGGGAAATCAGGGAGCGGCTCTGGTTGAAACTACAATGGGATGTGGCCTAGACCTGACCCATTCATTCACCAGCAGTCCTTTATGTCAGGGCTCTTTTTAAAGGGAGTCAGTTGACTCCTAGTCTAGATACGTTCCCTCATGTTCTCGGTTGATGAAATTAAGAGGCCGTGTTTCGAATTTTATTAGCAGCAGAGATTGGCCATCTGGATTCTCAGGCTACTGCCAACAAACCAGCCCCCAGACAGCAACACTGAGAAACCTGAGTGCACCTGAAATATTCTTGTACCAATTTCTCAGTGCCAGTGAATGACTGAGTATGTCAAACTCAAAGAATAAATTGAATGTTTTATAGAAACAAAATTATCGTAGAACTAGGAAATGATACCTACCGTCTAAGACTGCCAGAAGCTGATGCAGCAGGTGTTTCTGCCAAAGGCTATAGCTCCCAAAATGATGCCTACTAAGCATCTCAGGTGCTATTCTTAGAATGTCTTGTCTACTTCCAGTTACCAGGGCCCTGCCCTTCAGTGTGGAATCTAATGTATTAGTGCCACGCTGATCCTTTTAAGTGTGGGTCTTTTGCTTTGGTGTGGTCAAAGAATCCTTTGAGAAAAGTCACTCCATTTTAAAATAAGAAATTCAGTTTCTGTTTTCTTTTGCTTATGCTCAGCTTTCTCCTTTGTGAAAGAAAATGACTTCCTTGTTTTTTATTCAAACAATGTCACCAGAGGTTAAAAAGATATTTACATAATTAATTGCCCACTCTGCGTGCCAAAAGAGTTAATATCCCAGGGACTCTTTCCTTATCTGGGTGAATAGGCTCATTTGCATAAGGAGTCAGGAGCTAGAACTGGAAATGCACTTGAGAAAAAAGTTGATTATCCTTTCTACCCCTTTGATTTGTGACTGAATTTAGTTGCTGTTTTACCTAAAGCCAGATTCGAGCATACAGAAGTAAAGGCTAAATGGTTTTATACTTCTGAAAGGAAAAATTTGTGCCGACAAACTTTCAAAAGTTTTTGTAATGACAGTGAGTTTACAATCAGGCAACTGTAGAGTTGCGCAGGACACCATGCCCAGAGATACTCCTCCTTGGTTTAAAGCTTTGCTGTCATCATTTTGAAAATTCGTCATAATATTTTTGCTTGTTTGTTTGCTTTTTGGTTTGGGTACTGGAGATCAAACTCATGACCTTGCACATGCCAGGCAGGTGCTTGTGCTGCTGAGCTAAATCCCTAGCCCATTCCTCATAATTTTTGATCAAGTGGCCCCACATTTTCATTTTGCGCTGGGCCTTACAAGTCACTTGCCCCTTCCAGCCTGCAGGGCAGTGTGTTTTGTGGTGAGAGCCGCTTGAGAAAGTTCTGTCTGCAAGAGAGTTATGACTTGCCCTGGTTTCCAACCTTGCAATAAAACCTAAAAACATGAAAATATACATCAAGTTAGAGAAAAAAAAAAAAACTGTTCTATAGAGAAGCATGGTTTCACCTAATTTGATATGTCACCTTTAAGAGTTAAAAGAGTAGTCACTTCTCAGTGCCTTTTGCTATTTTTGGCTGACAGGTCCTGAGACTCCAGTCCACGTCCTTTTCTAAGCAGTGCTTTTTCTTGCCTCTCTGGCAATAAGGTCACCATGGGTCAGGACCTAGCTGCTTCATCCACTGTTCTCTCTGTGGGTACAATATGAGACTTCATAATGAAGTGAGTCAGGACCTGCAGTATGCTTTATCATCCTTCTAGTTGGTAATACTTAAAATAAGTCAAATTACTCCGAGAAAGCTCAGGTCATTACATTTCAATGACCTAGTGTTGTTTTTCAAGGTAAATGTTGATGAATGCCAGCATCATAACAAATTAGTATTATTCACATAGCCTTTATTAAAATAATAATAAAATATATGCTGAGTTTTTGAAAGAAGACATTACAAAGTAAATGTTCCATAATATAATTATTAGTAATAGTAGGACTATTAACATCAGGTTTAAGATAGTGTAATGAGGAAAAATAACAATAAAGTAGGAAAACAGACATAGCCAAGTTTAAAAAAGCAAGAAATACAAGGATAATATAATTCTTAATCCGATTTGTTGACGGATATAAAGTACCTTGCTCTGTAATTTACAAGTTCACTTTGTTCCGTAATTTAAAAGGAGGCAGGGGCCATTTAGGGCCTGTCAGGCTTCTGGGATGTTGTTTGTAAGTGTGTACTGAGCATCTTGTATGAGGTCACTGATTTTCTCCTCTTCATATATAAGAGGAGCAGAATAGTGACCCTACGGACTGTGAAATTTGCTCAGGGGTCCTAAAGTCTTTCCTGTGCAAACACTGAAAACTCAAAAATCCCCAAAGGCCAACTAGACTGCCAAAAGGGTGATGTATCCTAGGTAGCTGGGTTGAATTGGGGATGCGTGTCCAATCTCAAGAGGGCTGTCTATTCAGCAGTGACAATAGTTGACCAAAGAGAACACTGTCAGAAATCCTGATTTTTCCAAAGAAGGAGGTCACTGTCACTGGGAGATTAAGAAAATTAGTTAGCGAATTAAGATTTTAAAAAATTTAGCCATCCAAAAGGTAAACAGACAACTATGGCTGAGTGCTGTCCTAGTTGAATCACGCCCTGAGAAGTGTAGGAATGTGGGCTGGGGCATGGACAAGGGTAGAGAGAAGGGAGGACACCTCAGGGTTGCTATATGCCGAATTTAAAATTATTCTCATCAGCTAGAGTAAATTAACTCTTTATAACTGATGATGAGACAATCCCTTTTCCTATTCTAACTCAGTTGACACTGATCTCACCAGGTTATTTCTTCGTGGACTTCATTTTCCTAACTGAAAATAGGAATGGAAGGGCTGGAGGTGTAGTTCACTAGAGCAGTGCTTACTGCACATGTGTTTGGGTTCAATCCCCAACGGTGGAAAGAGAAGAAAGTGTGAAGAGCTTCCAGCCTTTGCATCACTTTGAATATTTAAAAGTAAAATAGTATGTCCAGTTATTTCTGGCTTAGAAGCACACAGTGAGTAGGATGACTTGGAGAAATGGGAAAACATAACTTTGTAGCTATTCACTGATTTACTGGACAGAAAGATATATTATTCTTACATATTTTGTGCAGTGGTATTGTCTAAGGGGAAATTGACAGAAGTAAACATAACTTCACTTACTTAGGACCCTAAAATTTTGTGAAGTCAAATGACTAACTTTTTAAAGAATTATGAACTATTTTATTAGTGAGCTGGCTAGACTTACCTAAGAAGTTTTAATCAAGTTAGTAAATAAAACATCTGTCAAAGTCATGCTCATTTATCTTGTATAGAACTGTAATTCTTGTTTAAAATTTACAGTTTTAGCTATTAAGTTTTATGATGTCAAAGAATTATAACATTAAACTTGACTCTTCCATGAGGAAATTCCATAGTTTCCCTACTGTGGTAGTCAACTTTTTGTTACTTTAACAAATACCTGATATTAATCAACTTGAGAACAAAAGGGTTATTTTGGTTTACAAGTTTGGAAGATTCAGTCGATGATTAGTTGGTCCTCTTGCTTTTGGGTCTGTGGTAAAACAACTCATCACAGTAGGAAATGCCTATCCATCTGATTGCCAGGTACTCAAAAAAGAGGCTGTGAGGGTGGGCCCCAGCTGAGGGGAAGAACTCTTATTAGGGTCTGCCTCTTCAAATTTCCTCCATATGAGCCGGTGGGGGTATTCCAGATGCAAACTACAGCAGCTGTCCTTCTTTATTTTTCCAAAGAAATCTAAATTGATTTATTTTAATAGAAATTATATGTATGTGTGAGTGAGCAAATGAAAGAGAGAGATAGAGACAGAGAAACAAACAGAGAGGCAGACAGAGAGAAGTATGCGCGTGCATGGATTCGTGCATGCTTATGTGCGCGTGCGTGCGTGTGTGCGTGTGTACGTGCATTTCTTCCCCAGAAAGCTGCTTTTGATGTTTATAGGCTCAATGCCATGGCCAAATTCACTGAAAAGACACCATCAAGGATGTTAAAAGTTTTATACTATCCATAAATGTCTCCCCCTTTCTTTTTCTTTCTCTTTCTTTTTTAATTTTTTTTTTTTTCTGTTCTGGTTTCATACCATCTCATATCCTTCTTATCAGCTAGAATTCTTACCTCCTAGGACCCTCTTCAAAAGCCAAGAATAGATGTTGTAATGATTTGTTTCTTTCACTTTAGTTTTATAGTTTCAATCTTTGATTCTTAGCCACCATAGATCTTCCTGACATATTTTTTCTTTCCCAGGCTGTTTTCTTCTCTTCATTCTGTATTCCCAGCATTTTCTGCGTTTCTTACCTCTTTGACCTCCATCTTAAATATTTTCCTGCATTCTTGAATTTCCCTCCTGTTTATAGTTCATTTTCTTCCTCATTGAGACTCTTGTGCTTGCTCTTTTCTTGGCTCTCTAGTTTTTTTGAGAAATTAATTCACGATTTCTCTCTCAACCTTTGCTTTCAGCTTTTTGACTCTTTCTTTTTTCTCTGCTTTCTTCTGACCTTCTTCCTTCCTCAGCAGTTTTCAAAATGCATCTAAAGCAACTTGCAAAAATGTGTACAATACAGTGAAATTAAAGAAATAACCAGGGAGACGGAACGAGATGGAGGATAGAAAATCTGATGTGAATGAGTTACTGTACAAACTCCAGTCAGAGTTGGGTTCCCCAGAGGCCCTCACCTCCCACCCCTGATGTTCTTGGTGATTTTTCTTCCCTGGAAGAGGTCAGAGAAGGCCTCTTAGAGCTTGAGGGTCAAAAGGTACTGTGAGCATTTAGCCACATTGGAGCCATAGCTAAAGGGCAGGATGAGAACAACTGCCCTTTGCAGGTGTACAAATACCAGCCATTTTATTGCTGACACACAGCCCGTACTGACAGCCACTTGTCAAAGGAAAAATGCCAGCTGTGAGGAACGAGCTGGGTGTCACCTCCCTACTACACTGAGGTCTCATCACACGGCAAGCCGAGGGTGGATCGTGCATCATCTCCAACTGTTATCACATTACCTCTGCAGGCTGAGGCTGCCTTTTCCTCTCTAGTTTTGCAAAAGCTCTGTGAATATGTTCCTGAAACCCCTTCTCCATACCCCTTTGAGTTCAGGGCTGCGTACCATTTAAGTCTCTGGATTTTTCTGAGAACTGGAAACGCTGCAGTTTCCTGATAGCTGGGTCTACTATTGATCTTGATTTCCTTAAGCACTTCTCTTTCCTCCTTCTGGAAAATTACCTTGTTTCTGGCATCTACCACCCCCACCCCGCCCCCATCCTCTGTGAACATTCAGGCGGAGAATTCATTTAACTTTTTTTTTTTTTTGCTTCTTCTAGCAATAAATTTTCTTTGCCATTTCTCTGACCCCTTGTTCTTTATGTACTTAAAAGTCTTATTTATTTCAACCTCTTATGCAATTTATCTTGTGCTCATTCTTTAGCTCTGCCTGTCATTTTTTTTTTTACACTATCCTGATTTGATCCTGTAATAGTCAAGGCTCTCCTCTACCTGAAATTTTATACCTTGTCTGTATACACCCTCCTAGTCTCTGACCATCTTTCTGTCACCAACTTCCTCCCCTCACTCTCCTATGCTTTTGGTATTTATTACCATACATTTCCTATTGACTGGTAATCACTTATCTTACTTTTCCATTTTGGCTTCTTCCTTTCATCCTATTGCTTTATTCCACTGTAACTCTTGCCATAATTTTTCAACCACCTATGGCTATTCTGCCTAGAGATGATTTGCTGCTACCCCTACCTCCAGCCCAGTTATGACACAGAAATCAGGCCCACCCGTCTCTTCTTTCTCTCTCCTTGTAGAAAACAGTCAAGTTAATTCAACTTCTTATCCATCCTGTAAGAAATCACTCTGCAACCATCTGGGATAACTTATGGCTGCAAATAAAAATCTCCCAGTGTTTTGCTCCTCACAAGTTTTCACTTCCCCAGCACAGCTTGGTCAAGTCCAAGATGTTAAATCTCTAAGGAGTGCATATTTCATGAAAATCCACTTTCTGCTTCTGGAATGTTTCTTTTATTCATAGATATTTTTGATAAAATTATAAAATTGTCCTGCTTTTCAGGCCTCCTGATCCTGCAGATTCGATGGCATTACACTTTCTGCTGACCTGCGTTTAACTGCAGACGAGGTCTGCAAGCTGCCTGGGAGAGCCTGGTTCAAGGCTGTGGCAGAATCACTGGGAAACAACTCAGGTTTCCTCATTCCCTGAGCTTGGAGAATTCAAAGAATCCTATCCTGTCACTAAGCACAGGAGTTTCAGCTCAATATATCTGGAGATGTCAGGGATTTTCCTTATTATCTTTAAAGATACTGGATTTTGTTGTTTTTTGTCTGCTGCCTTTGTTTTTTTGAGTTAGTCAGTCATTGCCACTATAATAACAGACAAACAAAGCAAAACATCTGAACACTTAGTGACATATAAAAATATGCAGTTTTTTCTTATACACGATGTTTCGTCTCCCATGTCTCTGATCATTCTGAGACCTGGTGCCCCAGGAAGCCATTCATAGGATGACGGCAGGCACACAAATGTGAATCCACCGTACAGATGCATTTTCAACTGTTCCTGCGAACTCCAAGAAGCCAAGTCACACAACCAAATCCAAAGTCAAGGGCAGAAGTGCATTTTATTACCAAACCTCCATGGGGAAGGTATGAATTGTTTAATACTGTTAGAGGAGATTAAAACATTAGTACTAATAGTTATCAATAGTGTGGGCTCAGATCAGCTGATGTGAAAACTATTGGACATTCTGAAAAGCTAAAATACTTGAACTTATGACTGGACTTCCAATAAGTATAACACATATTGTTATACTTAGTTATAAGATAAGAAGATATATTATTCCAAAGTTTCATATGTGGGTCTCTGGACAAATATACACTATATAAAAATACACACATATGTATCTATCTATCTATATATCTATATCTTATTGTAATCATTTATTGAGGACTTACTTTAAACTGGGCATTAGGCTAAGTTCTTTGGAACGCATGCTTTTATTTAACGTGTACCCGTTTTCATGAAGATAGTAGTATTATCTTGAACTGGGAGAGCTTATGTATCTTAACCAAAGACAGAAGCACCTTTATCTGGTGGCTTCAAAGGTTTCTGTTTTATCTACTGTTCCATGTATCACCTTCCAACCCTGGGACATCGATCCTGTCCTATGAGGTGAATAGTTCCATTTCCATCTCACAGATCTGCATAAAGAGAAAGAGGAGTAAAGTCAGACATGCAGCAGACATAACATGGTGAGCAAGTATCCAAGTCTGGGTGTCCTGCAGGGACACCCTCTAGAGCTGACTCTGTCTTGGTGGCAGATGGGTGTCCAGGTTTGTTTATTTTTAAATCACTTGTATCTTGTTGGTGTCCAGCTCCTTCTTATGCTAAATCTTTTTCTTTGGTCTCTCCAGTCCTCCCCAAGAGCTAGCTACTTTATAGATCTCCAGGGAGGATCACGCTATGATGAAATCACAAGGCCACGATCTCCACATCTCTGCCAGTTTGTGTTTATTTCTGTTCAGATGCAGATTTGGCAGGCTCTCCTGTTGACAGTTATATGCTGGTCCATTTCCAGTTGTTTCCCAAGCGGGGCTCCTAAAAGGAAATCAATGTAAAAGACACTCTTGCTCTACTTAGCAGTCCACAGAATCTGAGAACCGAGAACTCTGAGCTTCACTGCCAGGAGCAGGGCTGAGGGAGGAATGAGGGCACAGGACTAATGTGCATTTATATAGATTTGTATCACTATGTGAAATGATTTGTCAAGGCAATTCTGGAGGATAAAAAGTCACAAAGAGTAGCATGAGGAGTCATAAACTGGGGGGAACAATAGCTTGACTTACTTTACTTTGATTATTGGGTATTTGTCCACCTGTGTTGATATGCTAGACATATTTTAGTTGTACCTCCTCCTTCATCTTTGCTCAAAAGTCATAGACTATGAAGTCGCAACTTAACCTGACAAATATTAGAACAGTTTTGGGTGGAAGGCTCCTCTTGGACACTTTATTAACATCTCTACCCAGAGGCCAGGGGCGGGCAATAGTTTCTTTGCTTCTGCCAACTATTGTTTTGAACACCAATCCCTCCCTGGTGAAATACCTTCTTCTGTTGTCTAAAACCAGATGAAATGAACCAGTCAAGGGCCAGGATCAGGAAGGAAACACAGAGGGGCCATCTCTTCCTGCAGGGATCATGGAACCAAGCATCGGGCCACAAAATCACTGAATTCCAGTGTCAAAAGTTTAAAAGAGATGTGAAATGAGCATAGCCATGACTGGAGCCCTGAAAAATGAAACAGTTCATTGCAAAGTTTTGGGTGAGAGAGAATAAAGGACTAAGTGGGGAAGGGGTTGTAGACATAGCTCTTTATATTGATATTCTGGTAATGTTTTATAGTTTGCAAATGCTGGGATAATAGGAGGAAAGAAATCCAAACTAGATGGACACTGGAGAAACTGGGAAAAACCATTGAGAGACGGTTATTTTCCTCTTACCACCAGGCAAGTCATTTTGCCTCCCTGAGCCTCTACCTTGCCATGCAAGCAGAATTACAGAAAAACCCTTGTCTGCTTATTATAGAAAGTTGATTTGAGCATCACATGAGATAAAATAATGTGAAAGTATTTTATAAACTGGAAAGTACTACCCAAATAGCAGGGTTTATTATTCTTTCTTAATCCTGCCATTTTACTCCCTCTCTGCTAAAAGAACAGAAAAAAAAATGTTGGCATGGGATAATTTTCACAGTTTGGAAGGAGGAGTAAGTTGTTGCCTTTGCACCCTTCACTGCTAACATCTGTCACCCCAGCTCTGACAGCTGCTTCGAAGTTTCCACTAGGAAAGTAACAAAACAAGGTTGGGTCAGTCTCCAATTCCTACTCTACCATGCCCCAAACCTTATTAAAAAATTAACATCTCTTCTCTTTCCATATGCTTGGAAACGGTCCATAAAAGAAAGCTCTCGACAAGCTTTTTATCCAGTTTTTCATCTGGCTTGAGTTTCTTTCCCTCCCGTATCCGATATTAGCAAATTATAAAACATAACCAGAACATTACTATAAGACACCACATTTGCACCCCCCATGTAATATTTTATTCCAGCTCATACTAAACTTTGAACTTAACAAATGCATTGCTTCATTTCTCAGTAGCCCATCCAAGAAAATTTCCTATTCAATAATACTAATAATAACATATTTTTAAACCTTGACTTGCAATTGCAGTAAGTGCCAAAAGGCTCTCGTTGCTATTTTGTTGAAATAATATCAGGTTTCCTGTGATGCTTTACATAGCTGTCGTCTCTGTGATATGATATGTCCATGATTTATTGACCTACTAAAAGTGCTGTCATTGACTTGTCATAATAAACTTTTCTTAAAATGTTAAAGCAGAGAACATTGAGCAATAGCTCAGATCACCACAGAGACTCAGTCTGGTTGCAGATTTGAATTTGGTGACCAGAAGTTCGCCTTTCACACTTGAGAAAATGAACACTCTGCCTAAGCCCCACCCATTTGTCTCTCCCTCCCTACTCTGTTCCTTGTCACCAACCAGACTGGCAGAGAGCAGGGGACAGCATGTAAGAAATTCTGAACATTAAAGTCTAACCCCTCAGGCTGAGCAAAGGCCAGTGCTGGCTCTGGGAAGACTTCCTAGTCTCAGAAGAGAAAAATTCAAAGATGCTAATCTTCCCCCAACTGACTTATTTTTGTGAACACACATTGCATTCCCTGGCATAGAGGGTGGGGATTAATTGCTGTATTTTCAGAAAGAGAAATTTATCTAACTCTGAAATTAAGTTTATTTTCTGTAGACATGAGTGCAAGGAGGGATTGTGATATGAGAAATATCTGGGCACATCTAGGATACACGAATGCCTGTGGTCAAGTGTTCCTGACAGGGACCTGTATCTGTATCAGCCATGGTGTTTCCTGGTTCTCTTGACTCTACTTCCGAGGGTCTGATCCTGCTGATGTGGCCACTATTGTCCACTAGAATGTTACTACCCTCGTGTTTATCTCCCCAAGGTTAGTTGACTATTCTAGCAAATAAGCTTATTAGAGCCTCTCCAAGTGATATTTGTGTACTTATGTTGGAGATTTGGGGAGGCTTTGTTACCAAAATCATTTGTCATGAAATTAGGCAAATATATAAGGAAACAAGTTCTAGGCCCAGGAAATCGAAGGGTGGGGTAGACTTGGGAGACAAGGAAACAAAGGACTGGGTAGAGGCAGGAAAAGAGTAAAGACAAAGCTGAAGAGAGGTGAGAAAGAACAAATGAGAAAGTCAACTGATGAACGATATCTTACACAAGGAAATGCAATGAAGCCTTGATGGCCTTATGTACTTCTACAAATATTTATGAATGAACATGCATGACCAAAACTGTAACAGATTAACTGTCTCTGAACTGCCTTTGATGCTCTGTCTTCAATACAGCATTTCGATCAGATCAATTAGTATATACACTGTTTACAAATTTTTTTAAATTTTGATTTTATACAGAAACTTCACCACATTGAAAGATTGGAAGAAATGGACCATTATAGAAAAACTTAAATATTTCTTAAATGACCTTTTAGGTTGAGGAAATATAAATTTGGGGTAAAAATAAAATGTTTGTTGTAATAACATGTAAGATAGTCTCTTATCTGCAGGCTCTTCATCTGCAAGTGGAACCAATAATGGGTCAAAAATATTTGGAGAAGATGTGTTATTTCTTATTAGTCACAAAATATCGAATGACAACTTTTTATACAGTGTTTATGTTGCATTAGGTATTAGAAGTAATCTAAAAATGATTTAAAGTATATGGGAGGATATACATAGCATTACATGAAAATATTACACTATTTTATATAACTAACTTGAATACCCTGAATTTTAGTATCTGTGTAGGGTTTTGTCACCACATACCCCACAGATTTAGAGGACAACGATACATATTTTTGCAGCTTCACTACACTGTATAGTCATTTTGTCAGTTAAAGGTGTTGTAGTTATGGTTTACAAAGAAAAACATTTAATATAGCACACATAATTTATAGGATTATTTTATAATATTCACCCAAAGAGTCAAATGCCACAGAGTATGTGAGATCCATCTATGCACTAGAGACCCAAAGAATCCATGAGGGGCTGGATCCCATGGCAATGTCCTGCAAGAGTCCAGCTGAAAACCTAGAGCCCATTGTAATGTCCTCCACAAGCCAAACTGGAGGCCTATAGTCCACGCCAATGTCTCATGCAAGTCTGTATTAAGGATCTGTACGAGGAAGGTCCAAAGATCAGTGTTGCAGTCTAGAAAGTCTGTACCACAAGGGTGAAGGATCTGTGCCAGCAGGCTGAGGGATCTGCACTGGAGCCAGGAAGCAACACTCAAAGTAAAGACCAAAGCTCCCTCAAAAAGAACAGCAGCCATCCTCAGGGACAGCAAGGACCTGAGCTCCTCTGATGATGAAAACAGCTGAGTTCAAACCGTGAAAGCCAGCATGACAGGCCTCTCCAGGAGAATCAACAGCACACCATCCTCTCTTCCAGTTCTCTTTTTATATGTTGGCAACAGTGCTCAGGTGCACCTTCCACACCAGGAACTGTGCTGATTACTGGGTGTTCCAAGTTGACCATTTGTTAATCTACCACAGAAGCATACATATTTCAACTTATTTAAGGATGTGAAGAATTGATTGCTCACAAATTGATCATGCTTGATTCATCTGAAGAGGTGAGGGCCCTAACAGGACTCCAGCAGAAAAGGAACGTGTCTGGAACAAAGTGTGCTCAACTCAGAGTTGCTTAAAGCCAGATAACAAGGTCAAATTTGGAGTAAGAGACACAAAATTTATGTGAAGAAAATAAGTGTGCTTCAATTTCAGAAAACCAAGATAGAATGCATTTGAGTGAGACTTCTGATTTTTCTTTTATGAATTCACATTTTCTGAATGAATGTGAAAGGGTACAAAAATTAACTTTTCTTATACAGTCAGTCTTTCATGATAATGCTTGGTATTGTTAGTGCCAGTGGACCCAGTCATTCCATCAGTACCCAATCACATATATAGAAAGAAATAAAAAAATGTTTAAAATTGTTGAGTATTAGTTCAAATATTCCAAATACAGAATTGGAATGCTAAAAAAATTAGACACTCGGCCTATATCATTGAATTAAACAGACAATGAAATAAGAAACAATTTGTGGGGCAGGATAAGAGGCTCTGTGTGGCTCTGGAAATATAAAACATAACCTTTTTGTTACCTGGCATTGGAAGTGCACTAGACATGGTTATTGTGTGGCTAACATAGATCTTCAGACCCTGGAGACTAGGTTTGAGTCATTCAGGCAGATGGTATGACAACCGAATATTGGCAATGTACCAAGTGTTTTGAGGAGATTTCCATTTTTAATTGTAATGCAGCAAATACGTATTGAGCTCACAGTATTATCTTGGTATGTTAAGCACAACTGATACAGCAGCAAACAAGTCTTAAGTGTCTTTGTGAAGTTTATGTTCTAGCAAAAAGAGCTGATAGAATGTAGATGACATTTTTAAACCTCCAACTGCTTACAAGCTGGACTGGAATAAAACAGAACAAATTTGCAACCATGGATATAAGATAGTATGTAATAAAAAGTATACATGTTTGGACATTCAAAACTTCTGAAGAATGGAAATCCATGAACAAGGGAAAATTTGGAAAGAAGACAGAATGCTTTTGGCCTTGCAAGATGAGTATGATTGGGAAACAAGAAAGGCATTCTTGATAAGTGGAACAACGGAGGCCAGGAATAGGAATGAAGGGGATCAGGAGCGGGGACACAGCTCAGTGGCACAGTACCTGCCTGGCAGTGCAAGGGCCTGAGTTCGATTCCCTGTGCATGGAAGAAAAAAATTGCATGGAGTGGTCTGCATCCTCTTCATGATGAGGGGGTCTGGTTCAGAGCCAAGGGCACGGGCATCCTACAAGGGTGGTACCCTTCCCTGCTCCTTCTGAGCTCTTACCTCTTTCTTCTTGTTGGCAGAATGAGGGGAAACCTGGCTTATAGCATATGTTAGCCTTGGAAGTATTTGAGTAGGGTGACACATCAAGCAGATGTCTTTCCCCATACTTGAAACTGATGCCTTGTTGACAGAACTCTTTCTTAGAACAGGAATGCAGGAGGTCCCAATGGTCTCATGTTGCTCTCCCCCGAAAGCTGGTGAGAAACCAGTGCCAGGCTAATAACTCCTGGGAAGCCCAGCATAAGGAACAAGGTATGTGGTCCAGTTCCTTCAGGAAACCAGTTTATTAAGCTTTAGAAACCAAATATCAAATGCAAGTCGTGATGCTCTATTAAGGCTGTCCATCTCAGGGCTGAATTTAAAAGGTTAAGGGTCTTTTAGCTCTTGGGGAAGGGTTAGAGAGGAGAAAGCTATGTGAGAGATGTCAACTCTTCATTTTTTCTGAAGACTTTCATGTTGGTAAAATGATTTTTAAGTATGAATAGAAGCAGGGAGAAATACAATCAGCTTGAAGAAAGTTAGTTAAATCCTTTGTTTTCTGTTATAGAAATGAAAAAAATCTCTGGATTGAGTGATACTAATATTATAGTTCTTATTTTTTGATTTTTAGGAACTTGTGGATACACAGCTTAAATTTATACAGTCTTAGATTAATTCCATAGCTTGAATAGTCTGTAGGAGAAAAAGGTTGCATCTTGAAACCACAATGTTAAGTCAGTTAAATCAGATAGACAGCTTAACTTTTGCATTGTTTCTCTTATATGAGAAACTCAAAGTATAAACAAAGAGCAAAATAAAAGACATATAATAGAAAGAATGGAAATAGATCATCCTCAGTGAAGAAGGAGATCAAGGGGTAGAGGGAGAGGAGAGAAACGGAATGAAAAAAAAGAATTAAGATGTTTCATGCACATATTCCAACTCCATACAAGGAATGTAAACATTATATGCTGCAAACATGCACCCCAAAAGAGAAGAGGATGAAGAAACCAGTGGAGGAGGTAGGGAAGGAAAAGGGGATGAAATGTAAATTAAGATGTGTTATATACATGCACCAATTCCACATAGGGAATGTAAACATTATGTACTACAGACATGTACTAATAAAACATAAAACAAAGCTAAAACTAAAAAAATGAACCACATCGAGAAAATCTTAACATGCAAAAGAGTCTACAAAACTATCCACAGAAAAATAAGCTTTCTATTAAAAAATACCAAGGAAAACCTGTGATGGTAAAACTACAAACACGATAAATTTCTCAAAAGCTTCAAGAAGGACAAGTCTGAGTATCTTCCGAGGGGATCTGGTGTGTTTCTGTGAAACAGCGTGGGCTATTGTGCCTGCTGTGTACTTTGATTTAAAATCCAATATTAAAAAAGCAGCTAGAAGAAAATATTTAGGAAAGTAGATGTAAAAATAATTACATGAATCAAAATGAGAGAAAAAGGACAAATCTTCCCAGAAGAAATCCAAATGATATATGTAGATATGCCCTGTGTAGATTAATTCTTTCCTTCCCTTATGAATGGAAATGGGCATAGAACTTGCTTCCAAAGAAAGGAGTATGAGAAAGAGAAATAGTGACTCTACAGTAGACCTGGCAGACACCACCAATGACAGTGTCTCAGATTTGGCAAGTGCATCATGGTAATATAACGTGTTAACTCTAGGGGAAACTGGGTATAGTGGAAGCTCTCTATTGTCTTTCCAACTTTTCTTTAAATATAAAATTATTCCAAATGACCACAGTCCTTTTCCTGCTTCTTCTCCACTCTAGAATCTTGGGCATCCACCTTTACCTAACTTCCTTGTTTAGCGACAAGAGAAGCTGTTCTTTGCTAAAAGCAGACAATAAAAACTTTTTCCTTGGTTAAAAGCTCTTTTTTTGTTTCCCTGTCTCTTTCTTTGGTGCCATGAGGTCTCAGTACATTTATAAACACCTGTGTTGTCTTTATTTTTAGAATCATGAGAAAGTAAATTTTAAAAAATTTAGAAGAAAGTAATACTTGCCCCTAAAGACTAGATTCAAAGGAATAGAAATAGTTGGATTCTCAAGTAAAGATATATTGGAAGTACAATACCAACTGTCTTTTGAAATACCACTGAACTTAAAGTTCTGTTACAAATCCTTGCATTCTGTACATAAGATCTTGGAGTATCCTGACAAAGGACAAAGGATCAAAGATATACTTTCTTCTTTTTCAAGGGTTTTCTTTCATTTTATTGCAGGGCCCTGGGGTAGGCTCTCAGCTGAAGCCCAGTGTTCACCAATCACTTGCTAATAACTGGAGCTGAAAGAGGGCTCTGCCCTAATGCCATTATGTTCAAGAGCCATGATTGATTGTGTTATAGTATGTTTTTGAAACCTAATTACTGTCTGAGTGAGTATCTGAACTCATTAATCTTTAGTCCTGTAAATAAGTAAAATTGACTAAATAACTGGATTTCTCTAATGATGGCTTAGGTTATCTTTGGACCTACTGCCTTGCCCTACCCTCTTTGGGGCAGCAAATTATTTTGCTTAATGGTAATTGCTCCCCAGTTTTGAAATCAATTTGTAAAAGTCGGCTTATAAAACAATTTTCTGGGTTGCCCTGTGATTGCTGAGTCCCTACTCTATCTTTGTGGTAATGAGCACATCCTGTGATGTGCTCACAAACCGTTGTGTTTGCCGATGACCCTCTTTTGTGGAGAAGGTCACATCGCTTAATGAGATAAGGACCTTGGGAAGGGGTGAGCTTTATTTCACCTTACTGAACTCTACCTTAGTTCTGCCCAAAATAGAAAGGAATTTCATTTAGCGTGACCAATTCCACATATTCCAAATAAGACAAGAAATTATAGAGATATTTTCCTTTTCCACTCCCTAATAACCAACTGTAGAGTATGGGACTTCATTATATATTCCTCAACCTCTGTTTTTTCCCTGTGTTTTCGGCCTGATTATCATTTTATTATCCATTAGAACTGCTCTGAAAATAGCTCGATGGGGAAGTAGATTAGGTTACATTCCTATGCAGGAGGGGACTTCTATTTCCAACCAAGTTGGAATAAAATGGACCAGACTGCCTCCCCAATAAATAAGTAATAATATGAATAAGAGTAATATGAATAATAATATCAAGAAGAATAAGAATTTTTTAGTCTGGATATCAGTATCAAAGGACAATGATCCTTTAAGGACAATAACAAATGAGTCCCATGATTGTTGTAGCAGCTTGCAACCTCAAAATTTCCAGTGATGGCATAAGCAAAGAAGACTCTCCAAGTTAGGAGATAGAGGTAAGGCCCTGGGGAGAGCAAGAGAAATTACAAGGCAGATGCCAGAGAAGGAAGTGCTGCACACAGAAAATTCTAGGGATCTGTAGACAGTCCCCTTTGAATATTCAGTCAAGTACTGATCAACACGTATTTGTGAAAGGAAGCTATCCAGGGAGAGGAAAATGTTAGATAAAGCAGTGCCTGGAACTCACCCAAAGCAAGGAACAGTGGTGCCTGTTCTCAGCAGTAGGGTGAGAAAACGTCACAATTCATGGGCTGTTAAATGTGAGTCTGTAGAAGAGTCTTCCAAACTCACATGTGTAAATACTGTATAGTCTCCCTAGTATGAGAGTTGGTAAGAGTATATAAGATTTTATGATAATCATGAGTCCCCATCTCATAGCTTTGAAACCTTTCAGTGTTTTCATTCATCAGTTGGAATGGTTTTATCCTGTTTTGTTTGACTTTATTATACATGATGCTATGAACAGCTGTTTTGAAGAGAACAAAACATTATGGCAGCTATTGCTGATTTAATACTGTGCTTCTTAGAAGTCCTACCAAGCTTCTGTTTTTCTATTTCAATTGGTTCTATCACATTGTGTCTTATTGGGATTTGAATATGTGTGAAAGTATAAACAAAATTTTTTATTGAAAATGAGATATTATAGTACCCATTGATCAATCTCTGTTATTTAGCTCAGAATGTCCTGTAATTCTTTCACTCTTTGAATGGTTTTATACTTTTTTGTTATGTTTGATATTATTGTATTTGAAACTATGTTCAACTATAGCAGAGAAAGAAATATTGTGATAGCTATTGTTAATGTCCGGTTGTCTTAATGTTAAGTATTGTGTTGCCTATGTTGTCCGGTTCCGAGCTGCTCTGTACTGACCTCTTTTGTTTTATTCTCTTTAAAATAAAATGGAAAAAAAAAAAGAAAAAAAAAAGAAGAGTCTTTGCTCAGTAGTGGATGTAGGCCTGGCCTAACGCTGTCTAGCAAAGGTTAAATGCAAGCTAGCAATAAGTCAAATTTTCCAACTAGTTCAACTGCATGTCAGAGCAAAGCTCAAGAATATTTATAGGAATTAAAAAATAGCCAGAATCCAACAAGTTAAGATTCAGAATGCCTGCATTTTGGATTTTAAAAAATGACTAAGCATGCAAAAAAAACCAAAAAACAAAAAACAAAAAAACCCAAGAATATATGAGCTGAATGAAATGAAACCAATTTATGAAACTCAAGCCAAACTAGCAATATTGTTAGCATAGAAAGCAAAGGCATTAAAAACAGTTACAACTCTTCCTTATAATCGAGAAGAGAGAGAAAAGAGACAGCATGCTAGTAGGGATATGAAATATGTAAAAAAAAAAAATCTACACTAAATCATAGTTTTAAAGATGAGGACTACAATGCCTGAGTTGTAAAACATACTTGATGGGGCTAATGGAGACTGGACAAGGCAGAAGTGGGTTATTGAACCTGAGTACATTATAATTGAACCTATCTGAAAGGAAACAGAAAAAAGCTTCAAGAAAAAATCAAGAGATTATCAGAGAATTGCAGGATAATTTACATTAGCATCATTTACATTTATTCGACTACTCAAAAAGAGAAATTCAAGGGAGTATAAAATATTCAAGAGAACAAGGCCTTAAAATTTTCAAGTTTGATGAAAATATCAATCCTTGGATCCAAGAAGTTTGAGTGACTTGGAATAAGAGTAAACATAAGGAAAACTGAAAAAACATAAAATGTCAAACACATCATGATAAAATTGCTCCATGTATTTTGGTAAAGAAAATCTTAAAAGCAGCCATAGAAAAGGATATATATATTACATAGAAGGACAAAGAGATGATAGAAGATTTCTCATTAGAAATGATGCAAGTAAGAAGAGGGAGTAATATCTTTAAAATTCTAAAATAAAAACCTCTAAAACTCTAATAGCCACACATAATGTATTTCAAAATGAAAACAAAATAAAGTATTTTTGTACATACAAAAGCTGAAAGGATTTATCCTTATGAAACTTGTACTGTAAGTAACATTAAAGTCCTTCAGCTAGAAAGAATCTGGTACCAGATGGAGGCATAGATTTATATACTGTGACAAGGAGCACTGGAACCATTAACTACATAAATGAGTGTGTAGAATTTTATCTCATTAACTAAGTCTCTTTAAAAAATAGTGGATTGTTCCAAAGTAATACAATAGTGCAATGTAATTTCTAACTTACATGGTAGCAAAATGTATGACAACAGTACTACATATGTGGGGGGATGTGGAAGAATATTTGCGATTCCATTCATAAGGCGATATGTATTGTTTAGTAAAGGTGGCCGGGACTGCTTACTGAGTGTCTATTGTTTATCAGAAGTTTACAGAAACAAGAGAATACAGCAGAGATAAGATGGCTGAAACGAATGGACTATCCGTTATCATGGACTTGGCAAATAATGGCCAAGTAAGTAAATGAGATTATCATAAACTGTTGTGTCACAGAGGAAATAAGCAGGATGCAGTAATAGATAATCATAAGAATACTGAATCAGAATACCTTAAGTAGAGAAACAAGAAAGTTCTTAATGATGAGTGGATCACTAGAGCTGAAACATGAAAAGTGAGAAGACGGCAGCCCAGGAGAGAATCATGGAAGCGGATACCAGGCAAAGGTCCTGAATGTGGGTAGGAACACTTCCAGGACAGATGTGACACCTTCCAAGAGGTGTCACATTACACAAGGTGTTGAAGTGTAGACAAGGGGTTAGGCTTCATCCAGACCACAGTGAGGAAACATTAAAGCAACAAAGTCTGATGATCTGATTTACCTTAACCAAAAACATCATTTTCTGTAGTAAGGAGAGTGGGCATGGGAGCACAGGCCTGCAGGTGGGGTTCACACAGAGTGTTTTTAGGGAATAATAAGTAAATCAGAATGACTTGTTAGTAAATAAACCATGTAGAGAGCTGCGTTTGAAAAGGTAGCTGTGCATGGAGTAGGACAGCTAGGTTGATTGAATGGTAGTTCAAAACCTTTAAATGGCAACCTTCAGATAGACCAATGCATCATCTCGTGGGGCTATTGATTAAACCTGGGGAAAAGATGTCATACATTACATGCACCATAGCTATCAGTTTAAGTAAACGTTAGAGATAGTAGGGTTTCATTGCCAGGTAGACAGGGTCCGAGACAAATAATGAAAGCAGAAAGGTTTTCCCTGATGCTTCATATAAATAAAATAGATCTTCCCTTCCTCCTATCTTTTGCTTTCACTTTTTCACCCAGTCTTTTGCCTTCTTCCTTAAGTAAAAATATACTGTTTCTTGTCATTGTGTGGGCCATCTGTGATCTATGGTAGCTGGAACTTTCTTAAGCCTTGTAAGAACACATGACGCTGTCGACAGCAGTAGCCTTAACCATTGAGATGTTTTTGAATTGCACGGCAGACTGCAAGCACTGAAGGCCAATCCAGTTGGGTAACTCCTAAGGTTGGTCTAGGAAGGTCATTTCTACTTTACCAGTCTAATGGAGTCAGAGAAAGAGTCTGCTGGGAAATGTTCCCCTGGAATGGCAGTAATGGACCGTGTACCCTAAAAGTGGTCATTGCCAATCAGAGTTCCCAATCTCAAGGCTCGAGTTCTGAAATCCACAGTGTACAAGTTCAGCAGCAAATTACTTCCAAATGAGACTTCTTCAGCAAAGCACTCACCTCTTTCCACCTCTTTCCAGCTGTGCAGTTAGAGGAAATGAATCATTTCTGGAAAAAAAAAAAAAAAGAAAAACAATTGAATCAAGCCCTATTCCTTTATTTTCCAGAATAAGCTCCAAACTGTGGTGAAATGAGGAACTGTGGGCATTAATATACTTCTTTGTCTCTGCTTACGTCCAAGAAGTCTCTCAATAGGTTTTTATTTGTTTTGTGTACAAGTTTCTCTATAAAGGATACATTTATTAAATTATTATCTCGGTAGGCACAATAGTGCAAATTTCTGATATTGCATGTATCTTAGGCTCCAGGCAGGCTACAGTTTTAAGGAAGGCCAGCCCACACCCATTCTATAATCCATTATATAAGACAAGCCGTGGTTCTTGGCAGGATCACTCACTGGAAATGGTCAAGCCCTCATCTATAATCTGAATGTGTTTAAAAATGAAGATAAAGTACTTTTTGGAACCTAATAATACCTAGTCTCCTAAACCAGTCTTTGCTTTTGAATGATACCCATCTACTCCTGGACCTTCTCATGGCTTGGGTTTTCTTGCCCCTGCACATTTGCTGATACAACTCCATAATGTTGAATCTTCTAGTTTTCTCCACCTATTCTTCCACCCAGCCCTTCAGACCCAGGGAAAATTTCACTTCTTTTGCAAGATCCCTTGATGGTGCTACCTGATCCAATGGCTTTCTCTTGAGGTCTCTCTTTTGGCCCTTTGCTGCTAATTGTTCATTATATTTTCATGTCCGTCTTTCTGGTCTCTGAACTAGATGTAGATAATGGTTATCCAAGATACTGGATTGCTTAAAAATTTTTAGTCTTCTGACTTCTAGCCTAATGCTCTTTGACTCTTCCATACCATTTCTTACTACTTTGCCTGTATCTATTAACTTTTATGACAGTAAAAATTAATTTTTATCCATTTGTAGTGCCATTACTCATCACCGAGTAAATATCTCTTGAGTGTTCCTCAAAGCCAGATTCTACTCTAGACACTGGAGATACAGTGGTGAGAAAAGCAGTCTTTGCTCAGTCTCTCAAAGAGCATGAATTTTAATGGAGGACACCAAAAAAAGTGACCAAGCAAGATAGTTTTAGAAAATAACAAGCGGTATTTATGAAAATTGCAGAGCTTAAGTAGGGCAGTGGGGTAGAGAAAGGAAGATGTGACAGTGGGGACAGCCGAGCCGATGTCTCTCCAAGGAAGAAGTATTTCAGGGGAGGTCTGACTGTTGAGTTGAGGGCAATCTGGGAGAATCTGGGAGGGGATTCACATGCGAGGTAAAAAACAAGCTTGCTTCATGCAAGGCAGTGATACTGCATGACACATATTTGAAGCAGATAACTCTTCTTGTAGAAGAATGTCTTTTGCTTTTACATTTTAAATTGAGGTATAGTATACATAAAGCACATACTGTCCAGTTGCATGAATCTTTACATACGTGTATGTTCATGCAGCTACTGACTGGATTAAGTTAAAGGGCAACCCTAACATACCCCACCGGATTCTTTCATGTCCTCCCCAGTCACTACTTCCACCACTATCATGATGCCTTCTATCACCACAAAGTTGTTTTGTCTACTTTTAAATGAAATATAAATAAAATCATATAGCATTTACTGTTTTGTGTTTGGACAGTATTCTGCATGGTGTTTCATTATATGACTATTTCACCATTTATGCACTGGTGGACCTCTGCTTTGTTTCCAATTTGGGGCTGTTACGTATAAACCTGCTGCAAACATTCGTGCATTTTATTTTTTAATTTTAATTTTAATTTAATTTAATTTAATTTTTTTTTTTTTTTTTGGTACTGAGGATTGAACTCACAACTTAGAGCTTGTCAGGCAGGCGCTTATGCCACTGAGCTAAATCCTCAGCCCCATCCCTGCACTTTAATAGGTGTTATGTCCTCATTTAGATCTAATAGATACCATGAAACAGTGGTATGAGTTTCCAGAGTGGTTGTACCAATCACGTTCCACCTAAAAATGCAAGAGAATTCTGATTTCTTCCCCTCTGTACAAACATTTGATATTACAGTTCTTTTAAATCTAGTCATTTGGGCAGGGTGTGGGGGTTCTCATTATGGGTTTTGCCTTAGAGGGAGATTGGAGAAAGGCTCATTTTTAAAAAATATTATTTGTATACCGTTCTTACCTCTCAGGTACTTAATATGCTACTGCCTTCTCATACGTACTTGTGACTATGTTGTTGATTATGTGGTTTGAATTCAAAAGATTGGATTTCAGGCTTCTGGGCTCGCATTGCTTACTTCCAATACCACATTTTTTTTTTTTCTTGTAATACCCACAAAAGCAGCATAGAATCTAAGCATGCTGCTATGACATCATCAGTTCACTGTCTTTTAAGAATGTAATATTTCATCTTTTACAGGGTGACCCTATTCCAGGATAGAAAGCAAAATAGAAAACAGGACTTACAACTTGAAAGAGAAAATTTGGGTCAGCCTCCAGCTTAATGCAGTTTCCATACTTAGAGCCAAAAGGCTGTCTCGTCAATACACAAAGCAAGCGAGGCGCTGGAGGAGTGGGGACTGTTGGTTTCATTACATGCTCATTAAAGCACTACATAGGAGAGTCTAGAATTTTGCCCTAATGATGAAATTAAGGGTGTTATGCTTCATTTCCTGTTTTGCAAAAACAGGCTTTGACTTAAAAAAGGCTAATTGCATATTGTTTTTAAAAATTGGGTTGATAATTCATCATATCATAATTAAACTAATTAGAATACTATTGTTTTCCAACAGCTTTAATGAGGTCTACTTGGCAGGGAACTGGTGAGACAAAAAAAAAATATTGCCATTTGTTAAAAGATGGAGAAACTCTGATGACAAACGACTCTGTTCAGTTGCATTTTGGTTAATAAGATTTATGCATTAATCTAGTTATACTTTGTTCCCTTGAGTTTGGCAGACTTCTAAAGTTTTCTAATTTTCTACAGTGTTTCTCCTGGTCCCCCATGCCCATGTGCTCCTTGGAGAATTCCTGGCGTCGGAGTTAAAATAGGTGGAAACATTTTCTGTTTCCAGTCGAGGCTCCCCAGCTTGGTTGGAATGCTCGTCTGGTTGTAATAGAGACTGCTTTTGGATCAGCCAACTCTTAAAATAGCTCCTTAGCTTATAAAGCAAAAAATAGAAGTTTGGGCAGCCCAGGGTATGCTTGCAGGGTGCTTCTGGCTGCTTGCTTTGGGGGGCACTGTTGCTCCAGCGTGAGAGCTGCAGAGGGACTCCTGAATGATGGCTCTCCCTTGCGCAATTCTGTATCTGCACTCCTTGTCAAGTAATCATTACAAATGTTTCGTGCAGGAACTAGCTGGCTCTGAGCAAAGGTCTGCCTCGCTAAAGAAGCGAGGGCCTGAGGGGTGGGGACCGCTCTGTCGTGGTAAAATTTTCCCCTTTGACAGTGTAATTAAGTGCTAATTAACTGAATGAGTGTAAATGTTGAAGGCTGAGATAAATATCTACATTTCCTTAATCTATTTTTCCCCT
Source organism: Dolichotis patagonum (assembly GCA_004027295.1). Taxonomy (NCBI): domain Eukaryota; kingdom Metazoa; phylum Chordata; class Mammalia; order Rodentia; family Caviidae; genus Dolichotis; species Dolichotis patagonum. The sequence continues at coordinate 29,144 of PVJX010007045.1, read as the reverse complement.
TCTAAAATTTGATAAAGGAAATTTGGATTTAATGGAGGATATACGTCAATTTTTTTTTTTTTTTTTAAGATTGCAAATCTGTTTAGAAGGAACTCGGATCCCCTGGTTTGGAGTTCTACAGGAAAAGTTAACAGCGTATAAATAGAGAAGGTAGTATAAAATGCGGATACGTTATTGCAATAATTACGTTAAGGAGGCTTAGTGAAGCTACCTTTTGGAAACATCTGGTTTGTTTCTGTTCTTTCCACATCCTGCAGATGTTGCTAAACCTATGAAATATACTGACAGGAGAATACATTAGCTCGTGAAGTCATTCCAATGAATAAAGCAAAGGCTAGCCTCTTAACTTTCTAAAAAATCTAGTTAGAAAAGAATTCTGCTTTCAGAGCAGGCAGAGATTAGGCCAATAATTTAGAGGGGCCCAGGGCCTTCTAAAAGTGTCAATAGTGATCTGTTCTTGCCAAAGGGGAAAAGAGAAGCTTTGTGGAGGAGCAGCCAGAGTAATAAATGGGAATCTTTGTAATTCAAGCACTTTCTCATTATCTTCTGTGGTTCCTGATTAAAAATGGGGCTAGAGAAGGGGCTGGGAAAACCTACTTCTGGGCTTGGCAGCAGGGTTAAATGGTGAGTCCATCTTGAGACCAACTAGCCTACCTCTCCTCCTGACCCCTGAGCCAGAGATGGGCAGGCTGCTTATGGAGCTGACATGACCACTTTGGGAAGAGGTTGCATAAAGGGAGTGTCCTCTGTGGCAAGAGGCTAATGCTAGCAGAGCCATACCCTGGCTGTCCTAGGCCGGAAATCACAGGAGCAAGCACATGTTTGCTGAATCTCCAGAAGAGCAGTATGTACCAGCAGCCTAAGAGGCAGGCATGGGGGTGGGAGTTTATTAAGTAGGGGCTGGTTACTTATGAGATTAACACCCTGAAACAAATGCAAAGTTAAGAAATATTTTGGCTTCCAGCCCACTTGGCAGAAGGATTAGGAACCTGGAATGGTCAGAAAGACAAAGCCTTAAAGGGCCAATGTTGCATTTAGTTTCTGGCTGGCTCTAATCTCTAAATCTCCCCACCACTGACATCATTCCTCTGGGTTACAGCATCATGTTTTCAGATGGTCTCTATTAAAATCCCTAACAAGAGTTTCTCTGGTTACCAGGCTGGCAAACAAGGATACACATGTATAAACCCATCAGTGTAAAACTAGCTCTTCTCTGATTCATCCCTAAATTGCTGACCTCTAGCTGCTGATATCCACTCCTATCTGTTACCTTCTTTGCAGGGCAAATTAACAAATAACTGCTATGTCTCACAAAAGACTATTTTTTTGCTCCTAGTTTCATGTCACCGGGGAGAGGTCTCTGCTGCTGGCTACCCAAGGCTTCCATTTCAGTGTCAGCTTTGTGAATGGCTCCATCAGGCACCTAGCTCTTGGCTGCAACATTCACCCCTGCCCCTGGTCATCAGAGAATTCTTACTGCAATTATCCAAGAGCTCTACCTCTTTGGAGAGTGAGTTTAGATCTCCCTCAACCTTCTTCCCATCCAGAGTGACATGTCCTTTCACCTTCTCTTTTGTCATATTTCCCAATGTGCCATTAGTAGAGTAAACTCAATATCATCAATTTTATGCCCCTTTGTTTAAAGAGATTGGGCATCATATCCTTTCTTAACATGTTTTTAAACATTTATGCCATCTTTTAGCGAGTGATATAGTTTCATATTTATTACTTTTGCTGATTCTCATAGCAATACTGATATATGCAGGACAGGAATTAGAATTTGAGATAATTGGTGAAGAAACTAATGCGTAGAGAAAATAAAGCTATTTACTCAAAGTCATGTAGCCCATGACCTTGGAATTTAAAGCATTTTAAAATTCATGTTCAGTGCATTTCCTGCACGTGCAAGTCCTTACTACTCCTGTAACATGGTAGGAACTTATCTTAAATAGATAATTCATAAAATAGGAATGTTCTTGTAGGGCAGGTTATGCCAAGAACAGAAAACCAGCAGAACAATTGGAGGTGTGCTGAGAATAGGAGATCTAGAAAGAAAAAGAACTAGAATTCATAGCTGATTTTCCCTAAAATGGGTTCTGCAGAAGTTCAATTGGCATATTGGTGGGAAAAGAGTTCCATAACCAAATAGATTTAATGACTATTAAATTGAGCAGTCATAACATTTTCTTGATTCTATTATTTTCAGAGCCTTTGACATACACTATCGATTCCCAAGGCAGGCATCAGATGTGCCACGAGCATTTTGCAAACATATTTGACACAGGGTCATTCTTGATAGAAGCATATAGTGATGATGTCTTCTGGGGGCTAAGCACCATGATTTACCAAGCCTCCTGAAAGGACAGGCAGGTAGGTCACAGAGAGGACAGCTGAGAACTGTTAAGACATCAGGAAAAGATCTAGAACTTGTGTTTGTTTTGCTACCTAATTGCTGGAAAAAAAGTATATAATCATCAAGTTTGGTAGCCGTCACATATTAAGGTCCTATAAAAAGTGAAACAAGTATACCAGTGTTCTAGATTTGAAGTTTTATTGAAAAAGATGCTGGTAAAACTGTTGGAATTAATAGTATAGTGAGGAAAGGATAGAGAAGAAAGGTGACAGGAGAATAGATGCTAATTTCTAAATTATCTTAGCTGTATGACCTTGGCCAAATCACTATAACATCTAGACTTTCCTCCCTTAACTAAATAGTGAGTAGAATGGACTAAAGGTTCCCTCACAGATCAAAATTTTAAGATTCTATAAACGAAAGTTATATGTTATAAAGAGCAATAATGGATATATAACATGGAGACAGTTTAGAAGGTTGACTTCTTGTGGCAGGCTGTGAGGCACTAGTTAAGTGTCACCACAGGGAAAAGGTGGGTAGTCCAGCAGAAGCAGAAGCAATTTGTCCAATGCATATCAGCACAGCATGGGGGGATGCCACAGGACACCCAGTACTGAAGTCAAAGCTGAAAGCTGAATGGCACTAGGTTATGAACATCAGAAAATTATCAGCAGACAGCCGTTGCTGACCTGGAAGTGAAACTGGTGACTGCTTTACTAAAGGCTTCAGAGCAGAAAGACCAGGCCTTTTCTGAGAAGGAATGATGTAGATCAATCAGGTAAGCTGCTGACAAGGAAATGAAGATCATCAAAGCAATAAGGAGGCTTAGTATCAGAGACTGGGAAAGAATTAGGAAATCAAAAACAATAATTAAGTTGAGTATGTAGGGTACTGTTAGAAAGAGGGGAAAAGAGACTGAACTATGGGAATGAATTTAGCTTCCTTTGAATAGAACTTGACACCCAACATAAAAAATAAGAGGCTGATAAGATGTTTTCTATTCAAGAAGGGCCTCTTATCAAAAGCATAAATGTTAAATTCCATTTTACTTTACTGTAAAGAGATGCTATCTGGAAATATGAGATATCATAATTAATAGTTCTAACGTAAAAAACCATTTTGATCCAATAGCCTTTGAATTTTAGCATACAATGATGGAACAAAACTCGGCTTCTATGTACCCTCCACATCCTGAATGATCTGGAAGTCATTTTTCTGAGTTTTGTACTCACTGGGAAGTAGAGAGTAAAGAAAAGCAAAAAATTGTATATGAAGGCCAAAATTCTCAGGAAGACAAATCCACAGTTCACATACTTTAAAATATGAATACTTAAGCCCCCTAGAATTTGCAACTGGCTGGCTTCTCTGTTCTACAGATTGCTACCACCCCCTGATATTAAGATATAGAGTGGGCACCGCAATGCTACTGTCATAATATGTGTTTGTGGTGATTAGATATGGGGGAAAATGCAATAAGATGCAGATTTATAGCAACTTTACAGTGCTTAGCCACACCCTGTTGTGACATCTTCAACTTTTGTAGATTCATTCAATGGAAAGTTATTCTTTGTTGGGTTCTTCTCTAATCTCATGAAATTCTGCAGCATCTAAATGGAACAGGTAGCAAGCTGATGCATGTTGAAGATATCTGTCATTCATTTTTTCATTTTTGGACTGTAGAGTTCTTCAGCAAGACTTCCGTTTGCTATAGCAACAGTCTCAATTAGGAAGCGCGAAATGCATCCGTACTATTTAGAGAAAGTATCCTAATTCATGAAGGACAATCCAAAAGAGAACCAAGAGTTCTTTTCCATTTCTATTCATTATTTGGACAAAAAGTTCTGTCCATGAGCCTGAGAACAGATTGGAGGATGATGAGAAAAAATAGCACAGACTTGGTCATATCTAGGGTTCTGGAGGGCTGTAACCTTACCGATGTATGAAACAGCATTTTCTTTGAAAGCCATTGGTAACTAGTATACTGAATTTGACTATCTCAAATGGTTTCTGAGGAATGTCAGCATTAAGCTGAGAAGCAGATAAACCAGCTCATCAATGAGACATTTCTAAATATCTGGATTCTTAGCAGCTCTCACTTTAGTCTTGTAGGAAATTACGGTTTCTTGCCACAACAGATGTCTGAATTTTTGTGTGTAAATCGATGAGAACAACTCGTCCTGCAGGAGTCTGTTGGAAGGTCAGATCCACCTTGCCCTGAAATTAAAAATTTATCCTGAGGCAAAACTTAGCTTCTCCTTCCTGTCTTTTGTGTGTTTAGTGACTCAAGAAATGTGTGTTGATACAGAAATGGGCAATGCCAAGCACATTAGATCTCTTTGTTCCTGATCAAGTGACTTTCTTCTCTAGGAAGCCAGCTCCTCACTAACTGGGAATGATTTCCTTCCTTTTCTCATAAGAATCTCTTCTGATTTCCTATGACATTCCTGCCTCTGGAGAACAATCACTGCCTATTCTGTTTTGCTGTGCCTGTTTTCTCCTGTGCACATGGGATATTGATAGAGTGAATGGAGATCTCTAAGAAAGTCACAGAAACTTTCTAGGCTAAGCCAGATGATCAACTTGCTCCAGAAGCAACGCTTTTCTCCTTGTCCTCTTTTTTCTTTTATTTGCCATCAGTTCTTTTTCAGCCTATTTAAGTTCTTTTTCATGTAAGTGGAAATGGGGAGCCACAATGCATCAGTTGCCCTCTTCCATTTTGTTCTTGAAGATAAATCCTCTCATTGTACAATCGTACCTTCTCATTCTAGAAAGTCATGTACAGAATTGCAAACACCTGCCAGTGTTTTCAGAAGCAGGCAGTGTCTGTTCCAGCTCCCTCTGAAGCAATGTGTAACCTGGATAGTTCATGTGCCATGTGGCCCTGTCTCACAGAAATAACCACCCACAGTCTTCACAGTTTTTGAGGAGAAAGTTTCCCCTCTCAGACTTTCTGTGTCCTAGGCCTCTGTCCCTCTGGGTCACAATCCTTTTAGGACAGATACTTCCTCATTCCTGTCTTAGCATTCACCTTTGCCACATGAGTTTGATTCATGCCAAAGTATCTTGTGTATATTTAGCTTTGTATTTCTTTTCATTTAGCACTACATTTTGTTCCCTAGCTTTAGATTTGTATAATTTTTATTGTGTGAAGAGAAACCAGGTCATGCTAATCAGAATAAAATTTTTGAGTGCGGGAAAAGTGTCTCCTTTTCTTTTAATTCCCTTTGTCCCCTACCTGCATCTTCTAATCTAGCAAAGAATGTTATTTAATAGCACACTGTGTTTGATAAATGTATCCTGAGTGCAGTGGAATAGGATGATGTGAGATGCACCCACACGAGGAAATCTGAGTACCTGATCTTTCTCTTTTCTCGCCACATAGAGAAAGTCACAGCTTGAAATGAGTCGTGAATGGTTCTTTGGCGAGGCAAGCAGCAATACACCTGCTGAGTTATGAGCCTTGTGAATCATTTGCCTGGTTATCTTGCTAGTCATGCTGAACTGAGTGCCACTTTTCAAATGAAACAAGCCCAAACCAGGGCTCTTTCCTTGCTTAGGTTTTAGGTTAGTGTTTTCTTTGCAAGTAATCTCCTTATCTCCTTTTAAAAATCTGTAATAATGTCCTTATAAAAAAAAGTATTCAAAGAATATTTCTGTACCACTCCTTTCTTTTCTATAGAAGTTGAATTACATAGTAGCAAGTAAATTAGATGTTGCCTCTTATTTTTTTCATACAATTAAACCAAAGAGATATCAGCCACAGTTAAATTAACTACAAGGCATAAAGGCCTGTTAGATATTTCCTTTGGGGGTCAAACTAAAGAACAAAACCAACCCCAAAGTTTTTTGTGTTTATATGATTTGGCAAGTTCCAATGACCTGCTTATCTAACTGACTGAGTGCTTTTGGGTTTACTTTTTAATTTACTCTTTTGCAAAAGTTAATGTCCTTTTGCTTTAGCATCTCAGTTTCTCCTGCCTTCTTTAGCATCTCAATTTTCCCTACCCTTATTCCTTAGATAAGGCTCTCCATAGGTCAGTGAAATTAATGAAAAACATCATCATGACAACATCAAAACAGAGGCCCGATTTGGCTCCCAGAGGCTCTGTTTTGGTGTATTACATTGTGTTATATGATGTAAGGGCTTCACTTGGGTTAATCAGAATGCAACATCAACCCTTACTCAAGACACCTGTTAGACTGATGTTTGCCCACAAGGCTGAGTCTACCTTATTCTTCCGGGTCTGGAATGCCTTTGACTAATAATACTTCCTTCCATTTGTAGATGCATCTTCTGCTTTTCAAAGTTCTTCCACCTGTATTTTTCCATTTGACCCTTATTCAGTTGCAGGAAGTATTTCATTTCTCATTTTACAGATAAATAAACCTTGAAGAAATGGACTTGCTATGGTCACACAGCCAGTCTGTCAGATAGCCTCTTATCCTCCTTATCTTTCTCTTAGTTACTACAAATAGCTTTCTAAAGTTTAAGCATCTTAGTAGTGTATGCATTTACATCATTTATTGTATTTTTTATAGTTAGAAAAGGAGATAACATCATACTAAATTGTTACTGATAGTTTTATTAAAAATATGTTCTTATTTCAATGCTGTATCCCAGTCTGTGATTAAAGAGTCTCAAAGTTTGAAAGAACTCTAAACATCACCTCTCTTGGTTCTTGTTTCTAACCTGTCTTAAACTGAGACAGTCTGAGAGTATCCTCAATTCTGTTGGAAAATTTTTACCATATTTAACTTTTATAGCCTTTCTCTGGTCTATCTGTGTAATAAGGATTTTCTTTACATTTGAGCCATTTTAAACTTATTTTGCTCTTGGTGAAGATAGCAAACTATTTCTTTCTTTGTTTATCTCAAATTCTGTTTCTCTTTCCTTTGCCTTTCCAAATCTGAGCTTTTTGGAATGGACTAGGATGACTTATCATCCAAGGGATGTGTACACCCTGGACCTTATTTTCTAGCTAAAGATCTGAAACTCTTGGGTGCAGCTCTTACCTAAAGTAAAGGCAAGCTTTGGTTTTTTGATAGTGTTATGGTTTTCAAGTTTCCATTTCAGAAAATCGAGAGGCCCTGCTCAATCTCCTAGCAGTAAGGATTTAAGATGGTCTCAGTCATGTACTGGCTTCCTGGTGGTTAAACGAAGGAAGTGCTGCAAATTGCATATAACTCATGAAGTCTCACTTTCTGGTCTCTATTCAAGTTTATTTCCCTTTGCTCATCCACAAACCAATAGTAAACTTTTTTTTTTAGTTGTATATTGAAGAGTAAAAAGGAAAAAAATAACCCAGGGAAATCAAGAAGTAAACAAACCTAAAAAACAACAACAGAAGCAAAACAACAACAAAAAAACAATAGTCATATAGATTTTCAAAACAAAATGATAGGAATTTAACAATGATTATGATACTGCATATTGTTATCATCAAAATGGTTGCTCAAGTTACCAGATGCAAGAATAAAACAAAACAGTAAAGTGGAACAAAACATTGGATTTCAAAAACAAGACAGGAGGAAATCTCCAAAGTTGCCACACAGTATGCACTGCCATCCTCCAAGTAGATGCCCAGACCACCAGCCCCAAACCTGCAAAGTCAATCAAACAATACAAGCATCAAGCTATTCCTTTCACTGCAGTTGTTGTCTTTTGAATCAGCCAGTTGATCATGGGGAGTGAAGGATGTTCTTCTGGTCTCCCTGCCCATGCACTGGTTGCCTCATGGGAAGGCGTGGTTTGTCTTCTGTGTCAGTCTCCTTCCAATCCCCATGGTGGACCCTAGCTCACGGGAAGATATGGTTTAACTTCTTCTCCAATTCTTCTGCCTCTTCTGAGTGTGCTACAGGAAATTCAGGGAAAGACCAAGTGAATGCAATTGAAACAGCATGCTAAGAGGAAAGAAATTCCTTCTCTTCCTCTAGCATTAATGCAGTTGGAACCAACCATCAAAGGAAGAATTGAGTCTCCATTGTAGAAACATAGCAGAGTTGTGAAATTATTCTCTCATACTAGACAGCATCCTTTCATTGTTAAAGGATATACATTTTATTTTACTAAATATAGTAGCTCTTCCTCCTCAATTATTTCCTAAAATGACTACTATCTTAGAGAACAGATGGATGAATAGCCACCATCGAAATCCAGTCTAAGAATAATTTCAATAAGCAAAGAAATCAAAAGAAAAATAGTATTTTAAGAGATGGAAAAATTACATGAAATGTAAACTTTGGTGGCTATAAATAAAGTTTTGTCAAAACAAATTCACACATTTGTTTACATGTTATTATGTCTGCTTCCCTGTTACAGTGGCAAAATAGAGTAGTTGAAGTAAAATTATGTGATCTGCAAAGCCTAAAATGTTGCCTATCTCAGAAGACACAAAACGCTTTCCCATGAGCCAGGGTCTGCCATGGGGAATGGGAAGAGACCTAGCAAGAAGCCGAACCATAGCTTTCCATGAACTAGGCTCTGCCAGGGGGCTCAGGAAGAGACTGAGCAAGATGACAAACCATGCTTTCCCATGAGGTAACTGGGAAAGGTGCAGGCCAGGAGACCAGAAGAGCATCTCTCCCCTTCCCATAAGCAACCGGCTGATTCAGAGGACTCAGGGTGAGGCAATAGCCACTGAAGTGAAAGGAATAGCTTGATGCTTGTATTGTTTGATTGACTTTTTAGGTTTGGGGCTGGTGGTCTGGGCATCTACTTGGAGGATGGCAGTGCATACTGTGTGGCAACTTTGGAGATTTCCTCCTGTCTTGTTTTTGAAATCCAATGTTTTGTTTCACTTTACTGTTTTGTTTTATTCTTGCATCTGGTAACTTGAGCAACCATTTTGACGATAACAATATGCAGTATCATAATCATTGTTAAATTCCTATCATTTTGTTTTGAAAATCTATATGACCATTGTTGTTTTGTTGTTGTTTTGCTTCTGTTGTTGTTTTTTAGGTTTATTTGCTTCTTGATTTGTTTGCTCTTTAAAATAAAATTTTAAAAAATTAAAAAAGTAAAATGTTGACTACCTGACATTTTACAGAGATGTATATCAAATATTTCTCTGGCTACTCCTGTCTCAATTTATGTTCCTAGAGTTAAGATGAATGCATATTGCATAAACTAAGCATAAACTAAGCCATAGTAGGAAATTAGGATAGTTTATGTTTTAGTTCTTGTAAGTTTGAATGAGAAAATTTTGTGCTAAGTTTTATTGCTTGCTCTCTGGATTGAACTCTCAATGTCTCCACACTCATTGTTCTCACCAGGGGCGCATCATAGAAGCCATAAATAAAAAGCTACTTAACAAATTAAGGCATTGTAATCTGCAAAGGTGGATTTGAAGTTTCACTATGAGGAAATAATTTGCTTTAAAACCTAAATAAACAGTTTATTTAAAATTTCTGAAACAACAAAATTAAAACAGTTAAAGAGGAAGGAAAAAAAGCCTAGCTGTTTTCTAAGCTGAATTCAGGCCTAGGGCTAATACCAATGTTTATTTTTACAAGAATGAAACTTCTGAACAGGGTTAAAGAAAAGCCTTTTGGGGCCTCCTTCAGATGTGACTGGATCTCCACAAAAGTCTGTCTGCCTTTTCTTATCCTGCTGAACCTCAGTACAGTGACAACTAAAGAATAAAACCATCATGGCGGCCTACGTCTGGAGTCCCTGAACTGGAAGTAGAGGCAGGTGGATCACAAGTTCTAGCATATCCTGGACAACTGAGCAACTTAGTGAGTCCTGTCTCAAAAATAAATAAAACATGTTTATAAATGGCCTGGGGATGTGGCTCTGTGTAAAGACCCTTGGTACTGTTCCCAGTACTGAAAGAAATAAAGGCCACCCATGATACCTGAAGGGCCAAACTTTTCTTTTGTCAGCAGTAGGATTAGACACAAAGAAACTCATGATGAATGTCATTCTGCTGTATCTGAACTAGGATTTTTCTCATGGTACTAAGTTACTGAAAAAATGTCTGGAGTGTAATCTTTGGACTATGTAAGGAATCCTTAGGGCTGCTCAAAATCACTAAAAATATCCAACACACATTCATTCATCTATTACACATTTGTCCCCAAGCTGGCCACCCAACTATTATGGGACATACAATTTCAATGGCCTACTAAAATTGAGATCAACAAAAGCTACTTTTGAACCTATAACAGAAATTTCAGACTCAGATTGGAAGGGCCAGGATGGCTTCCTAAAAAAGGTAACACCTGGGTTCAACCTGGGTCAAAACCTTAAGTTTCACTCAGAATTTGTTTCATGAACAGTACAAGGCAGCACCATCATCGTCACTAAGAAACCCAAGGTCAGCTAACCTCGATATCTGTGCATCCACAAGGAGGGTGATGGGGCTGGAGGACAGTGGGTAAAGTGAGGCTGGTAGTGACAGAAGAGGCCAAAGGAGATCACAGATCTTCTATATAAACTGCCAAGGAGGTTTTATTTTACACAGTGTGTCAAGGGCATGAACTTTACCTCATGCTGAGGAAATGGCCTCATGAAGTTGGTTGTATAGAAAGATCACTAAGAACCAGTGTAGAAGGTAAATTTGAGTGGAATAGAACTGAATAGGCTGATAGAAGGTCAGCTACAGTAATCTGGGTAAGAGACACAAAGGAGAATGAAACTTGTAGTGGGAACAGGACCTCCTCTTTTTGATGGCCGAACCTTTTGCACTTATCTCCTCACTGCATTCTTATTTGTGGGTCTCCATGATTGTTTCTTCCTTCACGTGAACTGACAAAAGGAGATTCTTCTTCTGTGTTGTCATGTAGAGTACTGGACTCACAGAGGTCACTCCAAAAAGTTTCCCAACAAACAAATTACTGGAATAATTTCTATCCCAAGAGCTGATTCATTCAGTAAATGACCCCTGGTAAGTAAATGAATAGGTATCATCCCAGTTAAAATATTGCCTGTAATTATCTTAGGACAACAAGTACTGCCATTCTCTGCTAGTACAGTGCTCTAAGTCTCTTGCTCTGTAACAACACAATAACGAAAATAAAGGAAAAAAATTTACTGTTGCTCTGTAGTTTTGTCCCTTCCAAGTTTTCTGGAAATATCTTTCCTAATAGAGATATGCTTTTCCTATACAAACTAAATCAGCAAGATTTTTGTTTTATCACAAAGGTGACTAACATCTAAAACTAGTTTCACTTGTATTAAAGTGATATTTTCATAATTTTTTCTAGATGTATCAAATCAATCAGTAAATAAATTTTAGTGTTTTAAGTAAAAATTTCCAGTGTTATTATCTATGGATTAAATGAACTCAGTAAGGAAAGTGTGCCTGGCTGTGGAGTTGTTGAATCTGACTGGGTAAACATCTTCTGGGCTGGTGCACAAGACATTCCTGCACTGAGAATGACTGAAGGAAGCAAAGCTTATGGTTATTTTCAGCCCAAAGATTCTGGGAAGCCATTTATTAAAAGTCTACTATTGGGAATTTTTATTTCCATTGTTTTCAAATATCGAGAGGAGAGAAACTTAGTAGTTGCTAATTTAAGGATGAAGAGAAAGAGGGATGATTATCTGATCTCCCAAATCTAGAGATATGGAAGGAAATATGGGAGATTTTCACAAAAAAGGCATGTGTATCTTTTAGGTACCCTTGAGTTATTGTGAATAAATTTATCTTGGTCATTTGTGAAATGGATGTAAGTCTTCCTTTCTTCCTTCCTTCCTCTTATTCTTCAGTAGCCCTTACATAGTATTACATTTTTGCAGAACTAGAGAGATGACTAAACAAACAACTCCAAATATCCAGCTTTAGACCTTCACTGGTATGAACTGGTATGCTTGCTTCTGGATGAATGGAATTTACCTTGAGTTTGGTACTTCTAACCCTAACCTCATCAGTTATATCAAAATTTACAATAGAGTGTACTTGAAATGAGAAATAAATGCTGGACTGGGAGACAAAAATTTGGGGTACAGTTCTAGTACTATTTTGAACATCTGTGATTCCTCTAATGAATACATTCATTACCTAGGGCTCAATCTTCTTGTCTGTCTAGTAATAGATATAACAATTTAGATTTTATATGTCCTATGGTCATGACTTGAAAATCAGTTCTTTTGTGCAAAAGTATTGATAGATATTAAATGTCTTTACTTAGACTTAACACAGGAATGCTGGGCCTCTAAGATAAGCAGTCACAATTTTGTGTCAGCTTGGTGCATAATATTTTGTAATGCTTTTAGACATTATATAGTAAAAGCTACGTAAGACATTTTGCTTTCCTGGGGAATGCAAGGACTCAGCATACTAGTACTATTTTGATGTTTCAGCCTGGTAAGACTAAGACTTAGATTTTTAAGTCATGGACACATTGTGTTTTTGTTGAATTTTTCCATAGTAAAGATAAACATTTCTTCCTCTTCGAGTGATGTTTATGTTACTCACCAGAAACGTGATTGATAACACACAAGCTAGGAGGTGATGGTATGTTTATGTGAGACTCACACAAAGTAATCCCACATGGAGAAGTATCCTATAACACAACCATTAAGGATGACTTGGCCAAAGTGTTCCTTTTCCTCCAAGGGAAAATATATCTTTTAATAACTGAATAATTCATCTATTTTGATTCTTCAGACTAGATTATGACCTGACGCTACTGCAGTACCACAGGAAATCAAGTTTGATTTTGTAATATAGTCAAATGAGTACTTTAGAGTGCCATGTCTGAGATCAATAAGGAAACAGTAACTACATTTACTGTCATATGATGATATTGATGTAAAAACATAATGGTCAAAATTATAAAATCAATTTCATAATTTAATCAGAAATGTTTATTGATACTGTTAAAGTTGAATTCAATAGCTTCTGGTACCTAGTTAATTTCCTACCTGTCAGAAAAATGTATTGAAATGTTCTTTCTTAAAAATGATTGGAGTTAATTCAGTAAAGGAAATAGTCAAGTTTCATGGTAATAGAGATTTCTTCTCCAACTACCGCTGGAGATAAATGCTGAGTTTGTTTGGGTCTATTAAATATTAAAACAAGAAAATGCCCATCAATCACTTAATAGGTAGGGATGGACATCTCTTAAAATATAAGATAAATGTGTTCTTGGTATCAAGAGGGAAATTTAGCCTTACTGCCAAACTACAGATGTGAATAAACAGCACATATATAGAGATACATTATTTCTAAGTTGTTCCTTATTAAATATCAACTTAGCAAAACAAATGAGAAGATAGTTTAAACTCTAGAGATTGAGATTCTTTGATGATTTTACTTTGCAACTAGCTATTAAGTTTTGTCCTTTATGCACATTAAGTTGAAGAAAAAGTCACTTTTGGATATCGGTACGTGTCACTTGTATGTTTGAAAATAAAGCTGTGGTGGATGATAACATGTCCAGCCCATTCTACCTAAATGAGTTGAAGACCCAAGTCTGAGGTTTAGCTGTTAGTTCAGTTATAAGAAACACTGTGTTGTGACAAATAGAAGACCTTTGGAATCCTGTGTGATTCTTTTAAAATTATCATTGTCTTTTTCAAAACCTAATAATGATTCCCAACTGGATAGTGAATGGAGTCAAGTTTCCTTATAATGGCATTCAGTGGACTTCACTATCTGGCCAAACTGGTTTTTTTCTCATTTGTTTACTTTTCTATCACATCTTTTGCCTTGGTCAAAGTTTCTTCTGAACTCTCCTTCAAGTGGCTCATATTCTTTCCTTTGTCAGTGATTGTTCTCTATCATATCAACTGCTTAGTAATTTTGGTATTGATTAATATTCTATGCTTCCCTCTACTTTCATTTGCTCTTTGGCATACTTGTCTCACCTTCTCATCCAAGCTGTAAGATCCTTGAAAATCGGTACTGGATCCTATGTCCTTCAGAGCACTAAACAGTTACATGTCACGTCAGGGTTACACAGAGTGTTTGATCAACCAACTGTTCTGAAAAGTTGTTAAGATTTGGGTTCCCAGAGGCTATATTTGAGAATGCAGCCATACTTGGGCTTTGGGTATGCTTTGATTCCTTTCAGTAAATCAGAATAGAAAATAAATTTTAAGCATAATTGTAGAATTTCTGCACAGAATACAACCGCACGTCTCATTATACAAATGAGGGAATGAAGATACAATTCTCAGGAGTCTTTATCATTAGAATTATCATCAGACCTCTCATCATTTTTCACCTGTCTGCTGCATTATGATGACTGCTGATGAACCAATTCTAAGTGATCAGAAACATACAATAGAATACACATTCTATTGTATGTTTCTGAGTACATAAGCATCTAATACTGGTGTTAAAGTGTTGGAACACTATAACATTCCATAACATATAAAGAATATTATAGCCATTTGAGTGATTCATTGAATGTTTATTATGTGTTTGACTTCTGATAAGTGCTTTATGTATCTCCTTTAATCATTAAAATGATTTTATGTATCTATATTATGATCTCAGTTTAAACTTGAGAGAGTGGGCTTCAAAATCTCAGATACTTAGACTCAACTTTCACTTCTATCATCAATTAGCAATGAGATCTAAAAAAAATTACTTAGCTCTTCTTAACCTTAGTTTTCTTATATGTAAAAGGTAAGCATAATATACCTCATAGTATTTCTATAAATATTAAAATAGCCTATACATGTACAGTATTTAGCAAAAAGTAGTATGTGCTTCAGATGTACAATAATTATCAGTTTTTTATCATTAACATAAGTGGGGAAATTGGATTTCGCCAAAGTTAAATAATTTGCTTAAGGACACATGGCAAATATTGGAAGAACTCAAATTTAAACTTGTGTCTCTTTAAATTGCAGTGTTAGAATATTCCAAGGGCCATGAAACTATTGAGGAGTGAAATAGAGCAGGACAAGTTAGGATGAGAAAGAAAGAATATACGTGCTTAAGATATTCTGAGAAGAAAAAGATCACTAGCAAATTGTGACAGAAGACAGCGGTCATGAACGATCTCAAGGTTTTGAAACTGAGGTAATGCAAAAAGCGACCTTTCAGTGCCCTTGTAATGGAGCCCAGGAACCTAAATCTGCTGCTTTTGCTTCTAAAACTGCCAACAGTTTGCTACCTCAGCTGTAATCAGATTGTAGAAGAGACCGTCTATTGAGGAGGACGCAGTTCCTCTGCCCCTTGGTGCAGCCACATCACTAGAAATTCCTAACAGCATCCGTGCTACTAAAACCAGAAGCAAAGAAAAACAATGCTGCTCCTGTCTTGCCCTACATTTGGAAAACTTCCATCAGTTTCTACAACTGGCAGAATATAACAGTGTGACACTCTCCGGCTCCTGTACCAGTATACTTCATTTTCTTAGTTGCCTGGTAATAATTCCTGTTGTGGTTCCAGTTGTTTCTGTCTCTTAGAAATGGCTGGTCTCTGTGATGCATAGTTGGTCACTATGTATAAACCAGTCCACAATTACAAGCCATTCTGCCTCTGTACTTCCTGCTTGCTTATCTCATATAAGCCCTAGATCACCAGAGATCAGGGCCTGATATGTGGGAAATGATCCTGATCAGTGCCTGTCAATTTAAATAAATCTGCCTCCAAATCCTGGCTGTCATTTCAGTGTTTCTGCTTGCCCTTGCAACAGGCGTCTGGGAAACGTAGTTTGTAGGTTTCTGGCCCTAGCAATACAGAACAGAATGTAGGTCATAGTGTGAGACTGTGAAACAAAAGATAAATAACAGTATCAGAGGAAACATTGGAAGAACTAGAACTTTAAGGAGGAAGAAATGGTTTTACAGGAAATAAGTTGTTTTTAGTAATGGATAACTTACATTATAGAGAAGGGTAAATGCTTCTGCTCTCAGAAATGCATTAAAATAGGATACATCATTTGTTGCACTAGACCTATAAAAATTAATTAAATTTCATTACCTATGATTATGTTACAACATAAACAAAAAGCTAATTGAAATAAAATATAATAAATATAACAACTGAGTAATATGTTCATATCAGTTCCTTCACATTTCCCCTGTTATCAGGTGCTACTTAGCATAATTACATTTTCATTCATCTATACAACCTCTAATAATTGAGGGAGAGTCTCTTGAATGATGAAGATCTGTAGGTATATTAACTGTAATTCTGTTCAATTTTCTTCTTATAATGTGCATATAGTATTCTTAGGGAATGAAACACTGATACTTTGGCATGCAAAGTTCTCATGGAACAAGATTTAGTCTAAAGTTGCTGGTGAACCCTTGACATTTTTATACATTAGAAGAAAATATGCAAGCACTTCTGATTAATTTTCTGAGTATTTTGTTTCCTCTACATCTAGTCCTTCTTATACTACTTTCTCTCCTCACACTATTTACTCTTACTCATCCTCTTACTTATTCAGTTACAATTGAAGCATCTGTCTCTGTAACAGTTAGTTCTGTAACAGACCAATGAGTCTCTTATGCAACTTTCAAATATGACTTTTATGTTTTCTGGTACCTACAAACATAAAGCCTGTACAATAGAGTTCAGAACCAAGGCCTGAAAGTGCTATTGCTTTAAAAAAAAAATAGTTTGCCAGAAAAAAAATTAATTATTTTGAAAAGGTAATCTTTTCTGTTTTCAGCAATTTACTTTTACCCAATAATGAAAAAAATTGAATGTGTTTCCTTCAATTTTTATTGTCTTCCTTGGTAATAATGCGATACCTATCGCTAACAGTACATAAATTTTTCAGCCTCATACCATTGTCTAGCTTTCTGCCTCTTTGAGAATTTAGCTTTTGTCTTTGAAGACTTTCCTGACTATTCCAATTTACAGTGATAACTGTGGCCTTTGAAAATGTCTTTGCAAAGACGTCTGGTGGTTTATGTCATACAAGATTGGACTGAAGTAATGTTCTTACCCTTGTTTATTGAGGAAAGCAGAGAGGTGAAGGTGAGCATGCCTACTAAACAGATGTATTCGAACCTTGCCGACAAAATGGTTTTCTCCTAATCTCTACTATAGTCCTAGATTCCTTGGTTCATAGCCTGGTTTGAAGTGTTCAAGACTCCCTCTTCCCAGTTCCATAAATCCTGGACAATGGCCAAATGAAACATCTCGGTCGCTAAGGAGGATCCTGACTGTGCTCATCAGTCTCTGTGCTTGCCCACTCTTTCCTGAGCCCTACTGAACCCAAGTGACTATGGTCAGTGGAACGTAAACAAATTCCTGGCCTTTACATCTCCCACCAGATTCTCTGCTCTTTTTCCTCTTCTCCTGGCTAGATTGGAGCACATTCAGTGAAAGGCTGTGAACCAGAGCAATTTATTAGGTACAGCCTGATTCTCTGAGTGTGGCCTGGAGCAGAGCTGTTGGTATACACCAGTAAGTAATTAACTGGTATATGGTTAAGAAACTGAGACAAAGCAGTGGCCGCAGCAGCAACATTGCAGTCATGATTAGCATTAATTACCTGACTAGATCGACATCTTCAAATTATTCATTTGCAAAGTTAAGAACCTTAGCATTACAGAGATCAAGTAGTTTTCTGAAAACCCTGGAGGTTTTAAGTGGTGAATCCAGGTCTGTTTTATCAGATATAAATTAATCCAACCACACAGCTTCTTAACCATTAACTTGTACTCTGATTACCAACACGGCTCTGGTGGCAGAATACCTAGAGATTTTTTAGGTCACTTAGACATGTTCACTAACTGAGAGCAAAGTGACATGAAATATACCTTTCAGGTATCAGGCAGAGGAAGAAGGAAATATATAAGCTCTCTGGTTAGTTTTCAGTTTGTGTGTATCATCTTTCAACTTTAATGACTTCCATTTAATTGTATTAACTACATATCTACTATTTTCACTGATATCGTCTAATAAGACCAAGCCTGCCTTTCATGCAGCTGTGAAATCTAAAATGAGGATCCCAGAGGTACAAGTGCAAACTCGCTGCCCTGGATAGGGTCAAATTGAGTGGCTAAAGGGGTCAGCCTCCAGCTTCAAGAATAGGCACATTGAATATGAATTTTCGACTGGTTAAGTTAAGCAAGTACTGTCATTTTTCTATGAGATGAAAGAAATATAAATAAGAGACCATATACATTTTCCTTTGTTCTTTAAGCTTCATGATTTTACCTGAGCAACAATGGAAACCAGTATCGGAGAGAAAGCAAACTGTTCTGATCAGTTTAATACTGTTTTGCTCGGTATGGATTCACTGTGTGTGAAGATATGGACAACTATTTGGAAGAAAACAAGAGACAATATGATACACAGTGACGATCTCCGGTGGTCTTGCTTTGAAATCTGTGTTTCTTAAATTGTTTTCTTATGATCTGTTTTGTTATGTTTAAATTACCCTCTTTAAAATAAAAAAAGGTCGCTGTTTAGATGGTAGCCCATTCATACTAGAGTTTTTACTTATTATCCACCAGGTTTTAGCTTCTAGTTTTGGATCTTGGTTGTGCATTCCTGTTCCAGCTCTCTGACTTTAGCAACTGATTCAAGGACTGCTTTGGATTCTTCAGGTATCATCTTTTCACCCAACTTGCAACTTTTCCCAAACTCACACTTTTAGAAAACCTTTTTTCTCTAGGAAAACACCACTCTGGGCTACTGCAGTCTCTCCACCGACATTCCATCCTCATTTTCCTTCAAACTGGAAGATGTAGTAAAAAACTGGGATCTGTGCTGCATCCTTTTCTGAGCATCATTAACTTTATAATAAGCTTAGATTTAAGTTTCGTCTAACTAGCCAGAACCTACACACTTTGTCACAGACCCAGATCAAACAAGGGTCCTCTTCAGATTCCGTCAGCAGTATGGAATGAGGACTCAGCCATAGGCTAGTGCCTCTATCCTCACCCTTCCGGTGGGGTGTGGACTTTACTGATGCTGATGTTTGGAACTTGATGGGATACCAGATGTTCCAGCAGCCTTTCCTTAATGCAGAGCTTCTATGATCAGAAAGCTGAGTAGCTATATTTGCATATGAAACTGTTTGCTATGGCAGTGGTGGGAATATTAAGTGGGGATGCTTCATGGAGCTCCAGAGACTTAAACCCTTAGTAATGATTTAGGGAGACCTGGTACAAATGACTACAATTAAATTAGCAAGCTGTGCGGTGGATGGCCTTGATGTGATGTTTAAGGGTGTCTCCCAAGCCAGCTAGAACTTATGGGCTCAAACTTTTTCAGACTCTGGGGATGAGTAAAAACAGGATGAAGACTCTACCCTAAGGGAACTTACAGTCTAACGGTGTAGGACATACAGGTATGAACATTAAAAGGTGACACACAAGCAGGCAAGAGTGTAAGACAGACTGTTCCGTAAGCACCGATGAATGTGAAGGTGAAGTGAAAGTCATTTTGTTGTCTTTCTATATAGTTGGAAATTGTCAGCAGAGAGAGGGAGAAAGAGGGGAGAGGAGAAAGGACATCATTATTGAACCACCCTTTGCTACTTAGTTACGATTTCCTGATGAGTGAGTCATGATTTTAAAAAGCTGATGATAAACTGAATGTGATTACCTCTAACACAGTAGTCTATTAAGGTAGAAATGAACTATGACTTCTTTGCTAGGGAATTAGAATGATTCTTCTTTGTATCAGTCCCTCAGATAGCTCTGCAACTATTCTACCCGAGAGCTATATACAGCCCCTAAGTCTTCAGCAATTGAAGGCATCTATTAACTGCATTTTTTCCCCCTCCAAACTCTATCTATCTGCACATGTGTTAGTTTCAAAATTATTGTTAGGGATCTTATTTTTATAGATGAATCAAAGTGACTAAAAGAATTATTCAGATTAAAATTTTATAGTCAATTTCATTGAATGTACAAGTATCAGAAAATCTGAAACTGTTCGCTCTAATGAATCACCTGGCTGTGTGTAATCCTACCATAATCTTAGAATTGGTTTCATCCAGTCCTGAAGCATGAATGCTACAGAATGATACAAGAAATTCATGTGTCACAAGTAAATACAGACAAAGAAGTGAGGAGCGGTGCAAAACACTGCTCAGGCTCTGTAACAACCAGGAATTCTTTTGAAGGATTTTAGACAATATGGAGAAACAGTTACCAAAGCCTCAGGAATGCCAGGCCTAAATCCCTGGCTACAGAATCTGAGTTTAAAGAGATGATGATGGATTACTCAATTCCTTCTCAAGGCCCTACTCAGAATCCCATGGTGAAGGAAAGCCTAGGTCAATATGTTTTTTGCAAGGTTACACTAGTAGCTGAGAATGAACGAAGACAGAATAAAGTTTGAAACTAGAACTAAAGAGAATAAACTATGAAGATGGGCTCAGTGCCTTAATCTTTTAAAGAAATTTTCCAGGTGGATCGACTAAGCTGTGTAACATTTCCAAACATGCAGATAAGTCTCCTCATATATCATGATGTCACCAATGACCCTAAAAATCTACAGTCTGTGGTTCATCATGAAAACATTTCACGGATGCTTTATTATATTCTGTGAAAGAGGGTAAACTCAGGTCTTTGGAATTTGAAACTTTCTTGTTATGAGCTCAGGCTGAAGTGTAAGTGTGCTTGGATTCAACCTTTAGTACAGGGATGTCTGAGTATAAAACTACAAGGTCTTTTATTAAATTTAAAATCATGGGTTGCATGTTGAATGGCTGGCATTCCATCCCATTGTTTAAATTCATCAAATAGTCACTCTGGAATTATTTCTAACAATCAGGATGACTTCATTTGTGTTTGTTTTCCCTTTCTATTAATCCATGAATCCATGACAAACTGTGAAATTTGCCATTTTTAGCATAACCAGGCCATGAAATTTATCATCTCTCTCTGTAATTTACATGGAGCCTTGGCTATAGATACATTTCAGGCAAGATGATTGCTTTCCATCTTATGCAGAGGATAGAACAAAGGAGAGATATACACAGGATGGAACACAAATTCAGAACAGACCTCAGTGAGGGCTTTCCTGCTCTGCCACTCCTGCTTTAAGGCTGTAATACTCACTAACATGTACTGACTGCCTCCCAGGGAAAAGGTTGATGGAACAGACTAAGACACTATTGTCAAATTCAAGAAACAATGAAATAAAACTCCAGGGAGAGGGGAGAACTTAAAAAGCAGAGATGTCTTGACAAACTGGAATGAGTTGGAGGGATGTGGTGGGAAATTGTGCTGAATAATGTGGTCAGGAGTCATTTGGAAATGGAGTTTCAGAGGCAAAACACCAGAACAGTACAAGAGTTTTAAAACTTGTTCACAAGCTATTATTTGCAGAACAATGAATTTCCCCTTCTCTTTTCTGCTCTTCAAAACTGATCTTAAATTAGGTTCTTCCATGTCAAACACATGAAGAATCCTCTGAAAAGTTTGTGGTGAAAATTAGACTGGACATTTTGCAAGAAAGATCTTTTATCTGTTTCTAATGATCTTGTTTAAGGAAAGGAAGGAAAGAAAAAGAGTTTCACTGTCTATTTGCTCTATTTGCAAAATACAGCATCTCTTTGAAGTGTGTATTCTGGTGGTTATTAAAGCTAGGGTATTGAAATTGTGGCAATAGCTAACTAACCACTAAACAGGAAGATCACTAAACCAAGTAGACCTGCTATTTATCCTCTGCGGCTGTGGCTATGGCTTAGGCACTGTGAGTTTCCTTTAAAGGAATAGAAATGTGGTAAATGTGAATCTAGGTGAGAAGGAGATGAGAAGAAAGAGATATCTAAGCAATAGCTAATTCCCCCACATTTCCAGGTCATCCTGGGTAGAAATGGGAGAATCAGTAGGGTTACACTGGAGTCTGTCATACTGTATTTGGGATGCTCTTCTAGGGACAGGACTCCACTTTTGAAGGATGTGGAGGGATTTACTGAAAGTGGCTTGTCACTTTCTTTGGTTTAGATGCAAACTGGAAGGCGATTTTGGAGAATGGACCTGAGTCAGTTGCTTTACCTAACTTACAGTTATCTTTGCCCATAGTGAATAAGGACTGTGCACATAGCAAATTTAATGATCTGTTTTACTTTCACTCTTATGTCACTGAGAAAATAGAAGTTCTGAGTTTCTCAGTTCTGCAATTCTCACATAAACCTCCTGCCTTTGGCACACTTTTACCTCTTTCCAACATGTGGAAAAATCTAACATTTTAAAGTAAATAAATAGATGATTTTAACATTCATTTTGCAAAATACAGAGAAGAAAAAAGAATAGTGCAAGTGTGCAAAATTTTCATACTCCCTCATAATAATTATTTAAAACGTTGAGTGCTTCTGGCCACAGTTTTTTCTATATCCATATACACTTTCATTGTTATTGTTTTTCCTAATATTTTAAAAAATCATTTTAATAGATGCAATAATTTTACATTTTTAGCAGGTACACTGTGACTCGTATATAACGTATAATGATCAGATCAGGTTAATTTGTATCTTCACTCACCTCAGACATTTAGCATTTCTTTGTAGTGGGAATAAGTGTAATCAGAATAGTGTAACTGAAAGGATAGTGGAGAGGGGTGAATAAATAGAGGATGGCTAACAAGTATAGGGTTGTATTTGAGTAGGAGGAATAGCTATCATCATACAGCATGACAAGGCAACCATGATAGAAAACAACTGTATATTTCAAAATAGCCAGTACAGAGGATTTTTTCCCCCAGTGACACTGTGGATTGACCTCCGGGCTTCTCACCATAGGCAATCTTTCTACCACTGTTACATCCCAACCCTGTAATATTTCTATTTCAAAGCAAAACTCTTACTATGATAATTTTATGAACCTAAAATGTTATACTGTCTCACAATGCACATCGGTAGTTGCCAAAACGAAGATGAACATTTCATATTCCCTTAATGGCAAATTGCCTTGTATACATTTCTCTTTGAGGTTGGGGTGGCAGCTGTGGAGAAGGGACCTCAAAACAGCCTACAGCAGAAGCCTCATGACTGAGGCTCGAGTTGCAGCACTTTGAAACCCTGTGCTAAGTATGTACCACCGTCACAGCACCGACGCACTGATCTCCACCGGTGACTAAGTATGGCGGGAACACCTAAAGCAGATCGGTGCTCAGGACACCCCAGAATCCATTGCCGGCTGACTTTCTCTCTGGGATTCCTCTGTGGCCTTCTGACACCTCCTTGAACTATCTGATAATCTATGATCTGTGATCTCTCGACCTCCTTGATGGCTCTCCCTTAGCAAACTCTGCTTTCATTTCCTTTCACATAGCCATTTCCCCTAAAGGTATGGTTTGAATTGTGCCCCTCAAAATTCCTGTTTTGAAGTCCTGCTCCAACACCTTAGCATGTGGTCTTACTTGGAAAAAAGGTGCTTTCAGGTGTAATTAGTTTGAATTTATACTGGAGTAGGCTGGGACCCCCTAATCCAATTATACAGGATGTCATTAGATAAGGGACTCCAGGAAAAGAGAAGGAAGCTTGCAGTGGAAGCATGAGCCACAAGTCAAGAAAAGCTTCAGCAACCAGAGCCAGAGAAACGTCATGCAGCAGACTCTGCCCTCCCGCCTTCCCAGAGGACCAAACCCATGGATTCCTTATCTCTGACTTCAAAGCTCATGTCCATAAGACAATACATTTCTGTCGTTTAAGTCACATATTTTGAGGTATTTTGTTAGTGACTGCATCAAGAAACTAATATAGCTAAAAAAATTCCTCTATTTTTTTAAATTTTAAAATACACTTTTATTAGTGCCAATTAATTTAACAAAATATTGGACTTCCCTTTGTATTTTTATACACGCATATGTTTTGATCATATCCATCCCCCATTATCCACTTTTACCCTACCTCCCCCTTATTATCTTTCTCTTGCCTAATAATAATCTTCCTTTTACTTTCATGCAATCTTCTGTAGATTTCACATATTATAGGAAAACGTGATATCTCTCTTTCTGAGTCTGGCTTAATGGTCACCTAGGCTGACCTACATCTTGGCAATTATGAATTCTGCCACAACGAACATGAGTATGCAGATATCTCTGTAGTCACTGACTTCACTGCTTTGACTACATACCAAAGAATGGGATAACTGAGTCATACAGTAGTTCTACGTTTAGTGTTTTTCAGGAACCTCCACATTGATTTCCCAGTGGCAGTACTAATTTACGTTCCCACTAACAATGTAGGATTCCTCTTTTCCTTCACCCCTCCACTTTCTTCTTTGTATTCTTGAAAATAGACATTTTGATTAGTGAGATGGAATCTCAACATAGTTTTGATCTGCATTTCCCTAAAGTTGGCTCAAAATATTGGGTATTTCATGATATCCTTATTGTTGAACTTCTTTAGAAAAGTCTGTTAAATTCATTTTATCAATTATTGATTGGGCTATTTTCTGATGTTGATATTTTTGAGGTCTTTTTATATTTTAGATATTAATCCTCTATTGGAGGAGTAGCTGTCAAAGATTTTCTACCATTTTGTTGGCTCTCTCTTCACTTTGTTGGTTATTTCTTTGCTGTGCAGAAATTTTAATTTGATATGGTCTCATTGTTCATTTTATTGTTCATTTTGTTATAGTTCCTGTGTATTAGAAGAAACCTAATCAGAAAGTCTTTGCCTGTGGTTATGATTTTAAGTGTTACCTGTATGTTTCCTTCAAATAGTATCAGGCCTTAGTCCTATGCATTTGATCCTCTTCGAGTTGATCTTTTTTTTTTTTTTTTTTTGAGACAAGGTTCACTATGTTGCCCAGGCTGGCCTCAAACTCACAACAATCCTCCTTGCCCAGTCTCCTGAGTGCTGGGATTACAGGCATCCACCACCATGCCCAGCTTGAACTGATTTTTGTACAGTACAATAGATAGGGATATAGTTTTAATCTTGTACATAGGGATATCCAGTTTTCCTAGCCTCCTTAACAAATGAGGCTAACTCCAGTGTATGGCTTTGGCTACTTTATCAAGAATCAGATGCTTGTGGTTGCATTGGGCTTGTTTCATGTTCTGTATGCCATTGGTCTGTGTCTATTTTTGTTCTAGCTTTTTAAATAGCATGGCATAGGTCTTTGTAGTATAATTTGAAATTGGGGATTATAATGCCTCCAGCTTTGCTCCTTTTTCTTAGAAATACTTTGGCTATTCTGAGTCTTTCATGTTTCCATGTGAAAATTTTAAAATTATTTTTCTAATTCTGTGAAGAGTATCATTAGAATTTTGTTGGGCATTGTATTGAATTCATAGATTGTTTTTAGTAAAATGGCCATTTTAACAGTAATCTGCCAATCCATGAGCATGGGATGCCTTCCCATCTTCTAGTGTCTTCTTCCATTTCTTTCCTCAGGGCTCTGTAATAATCATCGTAGAGGTCTGTTTCCTCCTTCATTACCAAAGTTGATTTCTATGCATTTTTGAAGCTATTATGAATGATTTTTTTCCTGATTTCTTTCTCAGCTAGTTCATTGTTGGCATATAAAAATGTTATCACTTTTTAATGTCATTTTTACACTGCTACTCTGTTGAATTTGTTTATCAGTTTTAAAAGTCATTCAGTGGGGTATTTAGGGTCTTCTAAGTATAGGTTTATTTGTCTTCAACCCTGCCATTTTAATCTGTCTTAACTTCTGCATTTTAGAAACCTAAACAAGCTGCATATGTTTTTTATATATTGAATATTAAAACTGTTATATTCTTGTAGATATTCTTTTTGTTTATGTGTATTTTATTAGATAATAATAAAGAGTTTTTGTTTAAATAATATTTCCACCATCCTTATTCTCAACCTCTTTCTTCCTTCTTTCTTTCCTTCCATCCCTCCTTAATAATAGACATTCATGCCTTCCTTTGCACATTTTGCTTGAATACACTGAGAACTTAGGTTTTGCTTGTAGTAAAATATACAGTCTCCAATATTCAGCTTTTTTTCATTTCCATTTTCATTCAAAGTAGACTTACATTTTTGTATGTATTCTTCCACATGTAAATTTTAAATATATTTTTCAAGCATGTTAAATAAAAATACTGTAGAAGATTATTAGATATACTATAAAATAAGTCAATTTGCCAAAAAATTAATACAATTACTGCATTTCATTTTGCCATCTGACAATATTATGTCTTTAATTATTCAGTAACTAGTGTATGCTTTTCAGGAATGATTCGATATGTTTTTGCTGTCTAGGTCTTTTACATGTCTTACCAGAAGTACTTTTAAGTATTTTATGGATTTTGCTTTAATAAACATTGAAATTTTCATGATATTTTGTAACTAGTATAAGGAGAAGCTATTTATTTCTGTACAGTCAAATCATAGTCAACCATTTTTACCAAAATTTCTTAGCAAGTTTAATTTTGGAGCCTTAACACATTTTTTGAATATTCTCTACGGTTGTAAATCTCATAGAAAATTGGTTGAGAGAAATGGAAGAATCTAAAGGTCACCCTACCTTCTCATTTTATAGATGATCCTCCGGGGAGCCTCAGTGCCATGCTCTAAACATTATGAAAGGAAGGAAAGCCCTGGCAAGCCCTACCTCACCTTCCCGGAGTAACTGTTCCTTCTCCCTCTCTCCCTGCCTCTCTTTCTCTTTCTTCTTCTCTTTCTTTTTCTCCTCCTTCCTCCTCCTCCTCCTCCTTCTCCCCCCTCCTCCTCCTTCTTCTCCCATTCCTCTTCTTTTAGTACTAAGGATTGAATTCAAGGGCTTGTACTGGAGCTATATCCCCACGATCTCTTGGAGTTGTTAAAGTACCCACGCTTGACTCAAACTTTCAATCTTTCTGCCTCAGTGTGCCAGAGTGGTAGGATTACAGGTGTGTCCCAAGTTTCTTAGAGATTGTTAAACCAAAAATCAGATGTTTCAACATATAGAAATGATTTAACATTTGGAAATAGTTATAGTGATAAAACAACATCAAAAACATATCAAAGTCCAGGTTCACTGCATGGTGCGCTATACGGACTATCACATTTTATTTGTACACCAACTATTTTGGACACGCAATTCTTGCATATAACTGGAAAACTGTCTGCTTTTAACTGTATCAGGAGGTCACACTCACCAGTCCATTTTAGGAGAAGAAAGAATTTACCAAGTGACTCATAGTTCTGTTTTCCTTGGTTACCATGAGCCTTGGTGTGTTCTAAATGATTAAAGTGTTGATCCAAACTTTTACTGCAAAGAACAGATTTCTCGCCACCACTCCTACTCAAAATACAAAGTAATTCAACTGGCCATGTTTGAATGCCTGTCAAGAATGTTTGAACTGCTAAATGTATTTTGAATCTCAATGATATGCCATGTAGGTGATGCTTTTTAAAGGTCAAGATGGTTTCTGCCTTAAAGGTTGTACATCTAGAGTGATAGCCCCTTGGATGCGACCTGCATGTCACCTGAGCCAACCTAATATTTGAAGCACTCTCCTGATAAATGCTTGGTCAGTTCTTTGGGACAGTGTTCTAATTGTATAAAATACCACCTCTACCCAAATACCTTTGGATACGTTAAATTTACATAAATATTTAAAAACAACTATCATGTGATTTTTTTTAAAGCGAAATCTTTTCTTTTCTCTGGCCGCCAGGTCCTCAAGCATTTGTCATGTGAACTCGTTCTCCTTCCTGTGTCCCATCTCTGAGTGTGACTCTCTTTGTCAATACCCCTTTGAAAATTTATTACTCAACAGAGTGGTCAGGAGGTGATACAAATAAGAGATCATCATGGAAATTGATTTGGATATTACACTTCTATCAATGTAGTCAAAGATATGATTACTTTTTTAGCAGTTATCCTTCACAATTAATAGTCACAATTTCCACTACATTAGTCCCAATTCCTCCACTAATTTTTCCCTCTCAGTAAACAGGCTCATGACTCACCCAATTGCTCCAGCCAACACCTGCATATTACCCTTGCTCCTTTCCCTTAAGCAATACTTACGCTGTTTCATCTGTTCTTCTTCAAATATCATCATCTTTGCACTATCATTCCAGTTCAAGCCACTCTATCTCTTTCCTGGGCTGGTGGAATGGCCTTTAAATTTGTCACAAAATTTTCTCTCTAGCTTCCTATTAATATATTCTTCACACAGCTACCAGGGCAATCTCATTAAATTTAAATCAGAGTATGACACACCCATATTCAAAGCTCTCCAAGATCCTCCAATGTACACTTAGAGAAAATTGAGTGTTTTTTGCTATGGCCCACAATGGCTTCCATAATCCAGCCCTGCATTTCCTTTTCTGTTTTCCTCTTCATTTCCTTCCTTTGCTCTAGCCATCTATTCTTCTTTTTCTTTCTTTCCTTAGAAAAATTTTATTGTGCACATTTGTGGTAAACAGTGTTATGTAATGGAATATGTAAACAATAAAAATATTACTAAAGACATAAATTAAAATATCTATTACCTTTCTTTCTGTTTCTCGAACACACCAATTTCCTTCTTTACTCAAGACTATTTCCTATGCTTAGAATGTTCTTCACTCTTTGCCTGGCTATTACTGCAATTTATTTGTGTCCAAATTGTCATTTATTCAGAAAGTCCAAAATACAAACCCCTCATCTTCCTATAGGCATATATTGTTTCTTTACTCTGCTTTATTTTTCTTCCTTGCACTTATCACCAGCTACCATTATATGTTTATTTGTTCATTTGTTCAATTTCCTTCTCTACTGCTAGAATTGTTAGCTCCACTGTGGTGGAAAATTATATCTTATTTTCTTTCTTTTTTTTTTTTTTTAGGAATTTCAGAAAACAAAGCTTTAAACTACAGTTAATACATAATTTGAATAACAAAATACTCTTATTTTTTAAATATAATGACTTTATATCCAGTAACATGCTTGCTGAAAATAGGAAGTATTTCCATCCATTAAAATGTATTTATCAATAAAATACATAATAAT
>PVJX010007044.1:0-73484 GCA_004027295.1 Dolichotis patagonum | reverse complement strand
AGGGGGGAAAAAAACAAAGGTTTTCAGAGGTAAAGGAGTCTATATGCAGGACACCTACTAAAGCTAAAAAACACATTCTGTCACTATGTGATTTAATGAATCCAAATTTTTAATAATGATGCCCTCAGGACTTGTGCTCACAAATTAGATAAAACCCTGGTGCAGAAAAATTTGTTGGGCAGGATTTTTTTATTATATCCCTATACAATGTTTTTTATTATTTATTAATACAGCATTCTAAGATAGCTATTCCTTCATATTCAAGCCATCTAAAAAGGAGAGAAATGATTTCATCTTCATACTGTTCATCCTTAGGTGTACCATGAAAACAAAACAAAACCTTCATTTTAACAGCTACTTTCACCTTTCAATCACTAAGCCTTGCTTGTGTTCTTTTCCCATATTGTTCTTCAAATATTCTTTGTTTCTATTTTTCACTTACAAAAAAAAGCCCAAACTACAAGCCTGTTATAGTTTATCAAATCTAAGATATCACTGATCTTCAGATTTACCATTATTTTGTATCAGAAAATAATGTGTCAATTAGCAGTAACATAACACTATGATATCACATCAATTTTGAGCCAATTTTAATGATGCTAAAGTGTGAAAAAAATCTTGGACCTTAAAATTGATTAAATAAGATAATTAAAATAAACCACATGCCAAAGGTCTCAAAGCACTAAACAAAAATTTTAAATGACTGCTTTACTTTCTTATACTAGAAATTTGCAGAGACAATTTTTTTTGTTGTTACAATAACTGACTGGTGATATCTGTGTTTATGGAGGGCTGGAGTACTAAACATGCTACAACTTTATAGATGAGTCCACATAATGACAATCTCTCAGTGTTCAGCCAGACATCCTTGTAAGTGAAACTATTTTGTAATTACCCAATTTATCTATTTTGTAATAACTTAATTTGAAAAAAAATACACAGCTTTAACAGATACTGACTTACCCAGAAATACAATCACTGTATAACTGAAAGAAGACTGTACAATGTGGCATCTTGGGACACTGATAAGCATACTTCTCAAGCCTTTGGGGTTTTTATAATTATTGTTACAACATTTCTTTTTTTAAATTTTTTTTTTAATTTTTATTTTTTTAATCGGTACCAGGGATCAAACTCACGACCGTGCTCTTACAAGGTAGGCGCTTATGCCACCGAGCTAAATCCCTAGCACCATTACAACATTTCTATACCAGTTAGCATTTGCCACTTATGTGCTCATGGTTATTTCACAAATAAGTGAAATATCCAAGAATTTAGATACTATAAATTTCATTTAAAAATACTTTAATTATGGCTAGAGAACTACACTGATTTTTCCATCAAAATTATGTGTTTAGGTAGGTTATATAATCTACCTATATTATTTTATTTCAGGTAGGAGAGGGAGGATTAAATATAATTTATTATAAAAAGAGAATATTGAGTCCCCTGTGGTATGGAACTGATGATTCAAAGTAAAGAGAAGGCTTTGAGAATTAAAAGTATGTGCTAGCCAAAACTCATCCTCTGTCTACCTAGATAAGCAGGATGGTAAATGAGTATTTACCTAAGAGTTACCATACTGTAAATTACTTATTCTACATCTTATGATCATAAAGCTGAATTTTTTTTTTTTTGTACTCGGTAACCCAGGGACTTGCGCTTGCCAGGCAGGTGCTGTGCCACTGAGCTATATTCCTGGTCCCATAAAGCTTAATTTTTAAGTTTGATTTAAAAAGGATCAAAAAAAAAAAAAAAAAAAAAAAAAAAAAAAAAAAAAAAAAAGAAAAAAGAAAAAAGAAAAAAGAAAAAAGGGTCAAAAGCTTTTCTATACAAAATTGAAAATTTATAATACAGATATATTTCCAAGACCTATCAACTGTAACTTTGCTGCTATGAATGTCTACAACACTTAAAATATTTGTAGTAGGGAGTAGTTGGTTTACCATAGGAGGTTGAATTTGCTCTCCAATTTTATGCTATTAGCCCACTAACTATTAACCTTGTACTAATTGACTCAACTAGTTATTAAGCCTGAGTATAGGCTCTTAAAATGTAGGATACCTAAGGCTAAAAAGTTATTTTCCAAGAAAAACAAACATCTCTAATTTGACTTTCAAATACAATGTACAATCCTAATTTCCCTCTGCAACCACCTTATTTCAGGTTTTCTAATGGCCAGACTTGGACTCCTGCGTATTTTTTCTGGTACCAGTCTCTCCCACTCCAATTTGTTCTGTGCCCCAGTCTAGATTAGCATTTTTCAAATCTTCAGTTGTAAGATCAATTTAATGGACCGCCATCAGATTTTTAAAAGATGAAAAGGAATAAAAAATAAGTATAAAAAAACCATGTACTGCATGTCATAAAAGTAACTATTTTTTCATAAAAAATTTTGTTATAATCATACCATATGTACTAAACTGCACCATAAAATACACTTATTATAGGCCCTGATCAAACAATGTTAATAACACTGCGTTAGTTTTTCCACATGCTTTTTTCTAGCTTTGACTCCTGTTCAAGGATAACAATGGCTAATGCATATTAAGTACTTATTACATGCTAGGACTACACTAAAAAGTGGTGCATGATTTTATTTACTACCCTACACAACTCTATGATATGAGATAGGTACTGTTATTATTCCTGTTTCAAAGAGCAGCACACGGACTCCTGGAGAAGTTATGTAATTTGCTAGCAAATGGAAGAGCTAGTAGGTGGAAGACCTAAGATTTAGTTTCTGGCATCTGCCTGTATAGTCCAATTTCCTCTATTTAAGCTAATTGTTTATCATAGAGTAGGCATAAAGATGGGAGGGTAGTGGTTGGTTGTTAGCAAACTATGTGTGGCCTGCCAATTGTTTTTGTGTGTGGTTCTGGGGATCAAACCCAGGGCTTTGTACATGCAAGGCAAGAACTCTATCATTGAGCCAGCCCTGGCCAACCGTTTTTGTAAATGAAGTTTATTATAATACAACCACACCTATTCATTTATTGTCTATGTGGCTTTTGTACTATAACAGCAGAGCTGGGTAGTTATAATAGACTTACAACTCAAGATATTTGCTACTTTGTTCTTTTACAAAAAGTTTGATGACCTCTGTTCTACATCAAAGCCCTAGTCTCTCTCTGCTGCTTTAAATTCCTCAGACTCTTCCTAGCATAGGTCAGATTCAATCTCTCCTGAGAAATTTTTCCTGATTCCCACAGCCCCAAGGCATACCACATATGCCTTGCCTTGCCTTCTAGATTGCCAGCTTAGCAGGATTAAATATACTTTTCTTCCCTCTTGGTCTCCGCCATGACCAAAGTACCTTGCCTAGAAAAAACAGGATACACATTTATGGATGGAGACTGAATACAATAGAGAGAAGCTCTGCTCAGATCACACAAGTTGATCCATTATCAAGGCCACATTAAGGACAGAGATGAAAGAAATGGGGAGGAGCGTCGGTAAGCCAATGACACAAAAAGGGGCAGGTCTTACCTTCTGTTCCACACATTTGATGAAATCACCTTGCCTAGAGTACCCTACTGGCTGCTTCTGAATCTCACTGCGCTTCTCCAGGCGTGACTCAAAGGCAGCTGGGTCAGACCTGATCAAAGATAAAGCAAAGGTAAACCATCTGGGCTGTTTTACTTATTTTTGGAGGGAATTTTTAGATTTTGAATTAATAAAGCAATAGGTTGTATTTTTACAGAAAAAGAACAGGGATTCAAAGAGGCTGAAAGATTTGCCTTCAGTT
This sequence comes from Dolichotis patagonum, assembly GCA_004027295.1. Lineage (NCBI taxonomy): Eukaryota > Metazoa > Chordata > Mammalia > Rodentia > Caviidae > Dolichotis > Dolichotis patagonum. The sequence continues at coordinate 69,736 of PVJX010007044.1, read as the reverse complement.
AATAAGGACTTGGCACAAGACAGTGTGTGTGGGGGAAATCTAGTTATTCAACTGCTGTTAATCCTCAAGAGGCCAGTGTAAAATTTTTTTCTCCTGCAAGATATACTGAAGTGCAACACAGGACTTGGTCCTTCAGGTACTTTTAGCCTGGATAATTAGAATCCTCGGGTTGGAAAGGGTACTCAAAAGTCATCTTGCTACCTCCACAGACAGAAATCCTACAGTATCTCTACTAGGTGTCAAGCTTTTAGTTGACAGCTCTTTTACCCCTCAGGATAAGCATTTATTTTATCATAGGCTTGAAGGCATCTGTTTTGCAAAAAATTTAGCACCTGAGTGTCTCTCCCCAACCTATCCTCTGAAAAACTGCAGATGAAACATTAGAACTTGTTTTTTGTGTTAAAATAGGGCTAGCTTTCAAATTTCAGACTTGGGGATGCCATCCTTGTTAATGGCTGGTTTTTAAACCTGGGGCTGTCATCCTTGTTAAAGATTCTTCATACCAGGCATAGTCACACACACCTGCAATCTCAGCACTTGGGAGGTTGAAACAAGAAGAGTGTTGCAAGTTTGAGGCCAGTTTGGTAAATAGTGAGACTCTGTTTCAAAAACAAAAAGAATTCTTTGGAGTGCATAGATATTCGGCTTTATATACTTTAGTGATGACATCACCCACAGGCTCTAGTTTCTTGGCTGTGAGAGCCACAGTGTCATCAGGGAGGTTGGTAGGATTCAAGGACATCTTGGCTGTCTGGTAGACCCTCTTAGTTAAGGCATTTTAGGGAGCTCCCCTTCCACAAAATTCCTTTTTGGAGGTAACATCAAATGTCATTTTTTTTGCTGTAAATGGGCTGATTTTCTTTCCCTCTAGAAGGACTGGGTTAGTCCTGATAATGGCCACAGACATATCTGAGCCTACCATGGTAACTGCATGAGGTGAGAAGTATTGTGGCCAGTACAGCTTTTGGTGGGCTCTGGGGATACAGAAAAGAATAAGACAGAGTCCCTACCTCAAGGAATTTGCTATCAATTGGAGAGAAAGCCATGTTAATAAATATATGAGAGTGCTATGGGTTCTATGAAAAATTTCCAAACATCCTTAGATGTATGGTAATTTCATGTTGCTGGACTTTTGTTCCCTTTGTCCAGAACATCTTACCCATTCCCTCCAACATTTTTGTGTTTGCACATAGTACTCAAAGGTAATTGTGGTAAGAGATAAGGCTAGAGAGACTTGAAGAAACTAAGGTGTGAGAATCTTGCATGGAACACTAAGGAATTTGTTGATTTGGAAAGCTCACTTTTTTTTTTTTTGTGCTGGAGATCGAACTCACGACCTTGCATTTACCAAGCAGACACTTGTGCCGCTGAGGTAAACCCTCAGCTCGGAGAGCTCACACTTCAAGAGATACCAGTATGTATAAATGTTAATGGGCATGATCTAGTAGAGAAGGAGAGCAAAATCATTATTTGTTCATGAGTAAGAATGAATGGGAGCTAGTGGAAATTTCAAAAAGAAAGGGCTTGGATAGTAGGCCAAAAAAAGATTTAAAAAATGACAAGTAAGTTGAGAAATCTAAATCCTGTTAAAAGGAGACAAAAACTACTTATTCATGTATTTCATCATTGCTTCAAAAAGTGAGAAGAATCACTACAGTAGCAGTGAGATGGACTGGGGTAGAGGGTCCAAGACTGGAAGTGAGGGACATTAGAGGATGATGGCAGTAGTCCAGGTAAATTAAGGCAGTAAAGTTAGAGTTAAAACACAATACAGAGATTTACAAAACTAGATTTCTGGTTTCCTTTCGTAACAGAACTGCCTTTTTACCCTGCCAAATTCTCTCCTCAGCTCCCTTTTCACTTCTAATCTCTTTTAGCTCTTCCCAGTGGAACTCTTTAGACACCAACTCCCACCACTACATCCTTTTCAAACCTGTTTTAATGTCTAGGTCTTTCCCTACCGAAGCTGGGTGGTAGTGTTACAAACTCTGAGTTGAATCAGGTAACCTTTGTGGGGTGTGATTTTGACTCTCATCCTTAGTCTCCTTATTTTAGTGAAATGTTTTTAACTGATGGTCCTATGGTGACAGTCTCTGTGGCAATTCTCTCCCTATCAATCTCCTTTCTTACATCCATTTCTCTAAATTATGAGCCCGGGCCGGGGAACTCAAGCTCTAGCCAACACCTCGGCTTACTGAATACGTGACCTTGAGCAAATCAAGACCTTTCTCTGGAAGACTTCATTTTCCATTTCTATGAGGACAGGTCTCTGAGCTGCCTGCTTCACAGGGCTGTCAAAAAGTCTCCCTTAGCATTTTGAGAATTAAAGCACAAAGACAACTGTGGAGAGACTAACCAGTTGCGTGATCTTGGAAAAGTAGCCGATCCTGAGTCTCGACACACCATCAGCACACGGGGACAGTACTAGTGCCCTCCACGCGGGGTTGTCCTGAGGCCGAGCCTAGCAGGGCTCCGCCACCCCTTTCCCCTCCCCGCTCCCCGCCAGCCGGCCGGGGCCGCACCTGCGCAGTTGCTGGATCTTGTCCCGGTAGCGATGGTAGAAGGGGTTGGCCTCCAGCTCGGGCCCAACTTCGCTGCCGTCCGCGCCCCTCGAGGGCTGGCTTGAGCTGCGGCGCACGGGGAACACGCGCAGCTGAGCGGGTGAAACAAACCCCAGGCCCAAAGTCCGGCTCCGCACCGTGCACAGGCCTCGATAGAGGCCAGCCACTTGCAGGACTGCCGGGCCTGCGCCCCCTGCAGCCGCCATTGCCGCCCCCGCCTCCTCCACCTCCTCCACCTCTTCCTCAGGCGAGTCAGCCCCAGGCCCTCCTGCCTGCTCCATCGGCCTCCGGGTCCGCGGCGCTAGCGATTCGCCACTGAGGTTCCGCACGCCCAAAGTTCCGGGCGCAGGAGAGGGGCTAGGCAGAGCGGGGGGCAGGGGGACGGGGGTGGGATGGACTCTCGGCTCCCGCCCCTGGGTGAGCTCCTGCAGTCCGGTGTGTGAGATGGGCCGCTTCCTCCCCAGAGCCTGCAGGGATCGCGTCCTTCCCCTCGGGACCAGCAGCCTCTGCGCGCCAAGTGTCCTCTGGAAAGCCAGGTCGGTCTTTCGGGTACTCCCGGAGCCTGGACCCTTCTGAATACGTTTGGCACCAGCTGAAGCTGTCCCTCCTTCCGCGTTCAATGCTGGTTCATCAATTGTCATCACCACCGCAGCATCTCTTTACTGAGGTTGCTGTGCAGAACACTTTATAGGCTTCATAGCTTATGAAACGGTCATCATCTCATTTTACCGATGAGGAAAGAGGCTGAGAGAATGATTTGTCAAAGTTCTGACCAACCTGAGCTCCTTTCAAGATGCCAGGTGCTTCCAGTGCCTTGTTTCTCTAGATTTCTTGACACCTAATTGGAGATCTAGCCAAACTTTTTCTCCACCAAAGAGACACGAGGAATGGTCCTTGACACGTCTTTTTTTTCAGTTACTTTATTATTATTGTTTTTATCCATGGAATGATCTCTTGCTGTTAACCCAAATATCATCATCTTCTTCACTTCTTGAACCAAATGTGTGTGAACTCATATGAGGTCAGGGACAGTAACATCACTGTTTCTGTGGCTCACCTGCCGTCAGCATGAGTGGACCCTCTGTAAGGGTAGCCGTTAGTTTGCCTTGCATAGACGTTCTTGCCTGGGTCTTACCTGAGCTAGGGAGTGAGCTTCCCACCCTGTTTAGTCCAACCTACACTTATGGAGGTGAAACCTGCCCTATTTTAGGAGCACTGTAGGGGAAGATCACAAAATCCAAGTGTGTTCTCCTGTGTCTGGCTCAGGATTCTTGCACTTGTTTCCTCTGCTCAGATTTGTTCATCTCGGGCTCAGTTCACACATCAGCATCTTAAAAGAATGTTTCTTGATGAACCTCTCCATCCTTTCGTAGTCTATTTTTTACCCTAATTATGTCTTTTTATTTTACCCTATTATCTTTATGGTAGTTATCACTATAAAAATTCTTAGATCCTTTTTTACTTTAACTCATGGAGGTTATATTATGGTAAAGTGACAAATATGCAAGAAAAACAAAGCAGGCTAAGAGAGATGTAAGAGGATGTTCAAGCAGAGACATAAAGGAAATGAAGGAATGATCTGTATGGATATGGGGGGGTGGGGACAGCAAATGCCAAGGCTTTAGTGCAGCAACATGCTTACCCTGCTTAGGGAATAGCAAAGAGGTTATTGTATCTAGAGGAGTGAGAGGGAAGCCAAAGAAGTAAGACTAAAGAGGTATGAGGAGGTTGGCTAGATTGTTCAGGACTTTGGGAGCCTTAGTTAAGGACTGCGATTTTTGATCTGTGTGCGATTGGAAATCACTGTAGGTCTTGAGCCAAAGAGTAAGATGTTCTACCTTTAAAAGGATCATCCTTTCTGCTGGTGGAATTTAAGTTATATAGAGCAAGGATGGAGACTCTCCCAAGGATGTCTAATTTGTAAAGACAAGTTGTTTACCTAGGACCTTTTCTTGCTTTAAAAACTTTTTTCTTCTAAAATTTAAAAGAACAAAGATAGTTAGGCAGCAGTGTAACAGTACAGAATCTGTACTATCAACATCTATTTTAGCCTTTTATCATTACCTAAATTTACATACTTTACATAATGAGCACTTTCAGTGTTGAAACCAATAAAGTCCTCTGTCTTTTAAAAATTAAGTGTATTGGTACAATTTAGATAATGATTACATTCATCATACGGAATTTTTACCTGTACACAATGTATCTTGGTTTCTCTTTTTTCTTTGGTTCTTTCTTATTGAACCAGGACTTTCTTGGTTTTAGCATTGAAGACTCCATGTCATTGAGAGCACTCTCAAATCCTGGCCAAACAAGATGATTGGTTGTTTGTACTGGGAGGTCAGTGATCTAAGAGACTAAAGTTATAAGGATAGACAAGTGGTCAGATTTTGGGTATATTTTAGTGTCTTTTTTTGTTTGTTTTGTTTTGTTTTTGATCCAGGAATCAAACTCAGGAGCTTGCGCTTGACAGGAAGGTGCTATGCTGTTAAGGTATATCCCTGGCCCCTAATATTTTAAAAGAAAAGTATCAAAATTTTGCTAAAGAAGTGTGCATGTGATAGAATGAAGGGAGTCAAGGATGACTTGCAGATTTTTGGCCTGAAAAACTGGAAGGACAGTTGCTATTCAGAGAGGAGGAACAGTGCAGGTAGACTAGATTTTGGAGGAAGAATGATAGGAGTTTGGTTTTGCACATGTTAGTTTGTGAAAATAAACTGGCAAATGAAAGGTTCTTGCCCTAGTATAACTTACTGTACGGTTATGGCAGTGGCTAATGTGGCAGAAGGCCAAGGCGGAACACCTACCACTTCCTGCTTCTTCCTCAGCCCTAATTGCAACTCCCCTTCTTGTTTGCTTATGCAGAGAATCCCAATCAGCCTCTTGTGCATTATCAATGCCCGCCCTAAGCGCCACCCTGGTCAGAGGTTATATGTATATCCCATACCCCATGTTCTGATCAGAGAATGCTAGGCTGTCTATAGTCATGGACTTCTCTCCACGTCCTTGGAATAAAGGCTACTTTATTTTATATCTTCTTTCTTATTGCACTGAAAACCTAACAGCAAGGAGGGATGTCAACCAGGCTGTTGGGTAAGTGAGACTGTGAAATGTGTTTCAGCTGGAGATACAACATGATACTTAAACTAGTAAGTGTGGATGAGATCACTGAGGAGTAAATGTCGATAGATGATAAGGACTGAGCCTTGGGACATGCCAATATTTAGATATCAGGGAAAAGAGGAGGAACCAGTAAAGAAGACTGAAAAGCAGGGGCCAGTGATGTAGGAGAAGAACAGAGGGAAGTGGACCCTGGGAAAAACTCTGCTAAATAGTGTTTCAGGTTACCCACTAGGAACTATAACGACAAGATTAGTTAAATGGTGCCAAGAAGCTGAACTAAACCTGTGGGAAGACAATTCTGTGGTGGACCAGTTTCTGACAAAAGGAATGGACACACACTATGCCCACAAAATGCCACTGGATGGAGTACCTTCCTTCCATTAACTAAGGACCCCTTCACAAACACCACCTCTGGAATGCTGAGTGCTCAGAACCTGGTAACTTCTTTAGGGAACAATGGGTCCTAGGCCTTCTGAAAACTCCCATTGGTGGAGAGATAAGTGGGTGAGTTCCCAATTCCAACAGCCATAGACCAGGAACCAAGGCTAAACTTTATGGATTCCCAGCAGGTCCTGAGCATCTCTGGCAGTAAGTGCCCCTCTAATTCCTGCCTGTTGCCTTGTGCCTTTGGGCATGAGGACAGGTACTCAGGGAAAGTCCTCTGCATTGATAGGGTGGTGGCTACCTACATGGAGTGCTAAACAGTTAAAAGGTAGTCTGCTGTAGGAGGCTGAGGGTCCTTTGAAGGCAGAGACTGTCCTCTGCCCAGCTCCAGGAGATATACTAGTTAACTGAACTTCCCTGCCCTTACTGAGGCTTCTCAATGCTGTGGATTGGACAGGTCCTAGGCTGAGAGCCCAGAGGCCTGGCTAAACCTAGGCAGTTCATGCTCCCTCTAGACTTGGGTTTATCTATAAAGGGCTACAGTGGCCTCTGAAGCTCCTTGGAGATCCATATTTGACTGATGGAAAGAATGTTGTGGCAAGTTTATGAGGAAGGAAGGAAGGTAGGAAGGAAGGAAGGAAGAGAATGAGGGAAGGAGAGAGTAGTTCAGTGGAAGGAGTGATCAACAAATGGGTCAAGGAGAGGACTGAGCAACAGCTCAGACTCGAAGCCAGAGATGTCAGGCAGCCTGTCTTTTTCTTTCTCACTGCCTTAGTGTGGGTGTCACTGTACTTTGGATTCCTGGGGCTGTGTTCTCTGGTCACGGGCAGCTGCATTATCTTTCTGCATTGGAAGAAGAATGTGTGGCGGGAAGCACGTGCCCAGCAGTGGGTTGAGGTGATGAGAGCCGCCAGGTTCACCTACAGCCCGCTGTTGTACTGGATCAACAAGCGACGACACTATGGCATGAATGTAGCCATCAACACGGGCCCTCTCCCTGCTGTTGCCAAGCCTGAGACTGAAGTCCAGAATCCAGATCCTTCATGCAAGCTGGATATCCCTGAAGGCAGGAACTACCCTGTCCAACATGGCAGCCCCAAAATAGAGGTCCCTGACCCTCTGCAGCCCACTCTGGCGGCACACCAGCAGCCCGTATCTTTGGTGCTGCAGCCCCAGACCAATTCCCCACTCCCAATCCTCATCTTTAAAGAGGAGCCTTGTGCACCAACCCTCTGTAGCCTACCTCCCATCCTGAGCCACTCTGTCTCCTACCCTTTGGCCAAGTATCCTGAGAGGAATGTTCACTTCCATTCCCTTCCTACACTGGCCCATGGGGCAAAGAGCTTCAATGCCAAACCTTTTGCTGCAGAAGTGTAGCCTCCTCTCACTGGGAGTGGAAGCTGCAGCTGTCAGGGGCAGAATAGAAAAATGGAGCTAACTTCAAGGAGGTGGTGTTGATACAGAGGCCAAAGCCCATCTGGATGTCACATTTTGAAAGATTAAAAAAAAAGTCCAAAATTCTCTTGTGTCTCATTTGCTATTAGGAGGGCATTGTCTTTCCTCTGTTTGGCATAGGGAGTGGGGCACTTTGCAAAGTAAGTTTCAAGGTCTTACCAAATACAAAGGATGGCTGTGCGGAGACACAGTGAACGAGAACTTATAGGACTCGCTATCCCACCATTCAACATTTAAGGCCAAACATGTGGGCCATGCCCCAGGCTAGGTCCCCAAAGATACTGCTGTTCCATAGCACACAGCTATAAAGGTGCACAGTAGCTGTCAATGGCCAAAAACGTCCTGTAATAAGACCTTTGAGCCATAGCACACTACGAGCTTGAATGGCTGATAAGGATTTGTGGGTGGTTGTCTCTGTACATTGTTTTTACGATTCACAAAAATACTGTCACATAGCTATGATAAGCTTCCTCTTACTGATGAGAAGACAGGTTCCAAGGGTACATGCTATATAATTTTTATGTTGTAGAGCCTGTTCTCCAATTTATAGCTGTCTGGCATCAAAAGTCCTGATCTTTTCACCATATCCCATGGTTTCTCTTCCCTAATCTTTTTTCTTTTTTGGTACCAGGGATTGAACTCAATCTCAAACTTGCCAAGAAGGTGCTTGTGCTGCTGAGCTAAATCCCCAGCCCTACTTCCCTAATCTTATGTCATAAGCATGCACTTGGTAGATGCTGTAGTGTGGTGTAGGGTGTCAGCAACTTGCTCCAGATTGGCTTTGAGGGAGTACAATTATGTGCAGAAATACATCCATTGCTTCCTTTTCTTGGAGTTCCATGGCCTCCTGTAAATTATAAAGGAATATGAATAATCTTTGTACCTGCTGAAAACAGTCCCAGAAAGACAAAAATAATACTATTTGCCCCCTATTTAAAGACACTCAGGAGGCTGAGGCAGGAGGATAGTTATGAGTTGGAGACCAGCCTGAACTGCATAGCAAGACCCTGTCTCAAGACAAAAAAAATTTGGCTCCGTCACAAAATATACAGTTCTCCCTTTTGCTTTGGGAATGAGCAAATGCTCTCGATTCTCTAAATTTATTCTCTAAACAACACCAAAATTGCTTAAACATTACCAAAATAATTTCACTAAAATGAAGTAGATTTAATTTCTTAATATGAGAAAACAACATGGTAGACTTCCCTGAGGAGAAGGGCCCCTCAAAGTGTATGTGTGTTCCCAGAATCTACTAAACATATGGTTAGTTTTTATTTTTTTATGTGTATGGAAAAGCCCCAGCCCTATCATAGGCCCTCTCTGGCAATCCATTTAAAGACCTTTTCTTGCAAACTTTCTGTTATATTGAATCTCTAAATACAAAACAGGACTAACTGGAGACCAGGGACTCACTCCTCCCTCAGCTGTTCCTTTCCCACTCTGTAGATATATAGAGACTAAGCCATGCAGCCTTTACTTCTTCAGGCCAAATATTGCAATTTTTTTTTGTTTTTAATTTTTTGAGACAGCGTCTCACCATTGTAGTCAGGAGGCTGGCCTCAAACTCGCAGCGATCCTCCTGTGTCAGCCTCCTGATTGCTGGGGTTACAGGTGTTCGCCACCACACCTGGTGGCAAACATTGTGATTTTTAAAAGCAGATTCTTGAACATTACTTTGTGCCCACATCTGTTACTTTCAAAAGGAAAAGAAAAAATAGGGAACAAAGCAGGTTTTCTCCCTTAATAATCAGGGGAGTGGGGAAGGCTTTCTTTAGACACGGTGAGAGAGAGAGAGAGAGAGAAAAGAAATATTTATTTAGATAAATTAAAATGGCTGTGTTACTGACATAAAATAAGCAAAGCTTAAATCAAGTCACGGAAACCTTGAATTCACTCTCTAAACAAAACTGAAATTGCTTATACATTACCAAAATAACTTCACTAAAACGAAGTAGATTTACATTTCTTAATATGAGAAAACAACAAGGTAGGTTAGGTTCTTATAACAAATACACGCTCTATAGTCTCAGGAATACCCAAATGTGTTCTGGTTTGAATATGAAAGAAGGTACCACACATCCAGCTGGTGTTGACAAGCAAGCCAATGAGGTGTATAGCAAACAAAAGCTGTCACTAGAAACAACTCATCAGGCTATTAAGAGTATGAGCCCATTACAGTCAAAATCCTCGACTGTGACCAGCAGGACCAGCAAGGGGGGCTGAAGGGGTTATGTCCAGCAACTGCAAAGAAAGAAAACTGCAAGGGAAGGGAAAAGAATGCCCAACAGGGGAAAGGTGTCTGCTCCTCTGCTTTGCTGATCATACCCAAGCACCTTCCTGGCCGTCAGACAACACTACAGTTATCTTGAAGCCAAGTACTCTTCCTTTGGTTCTTCTCTTTCTACACTGCTGTTTGCCTCTTTTGACTTATGGGGAGTCTGTTTAAGTGAACAGTGTGCTAGGTAGTACAAGGCCACAAAACAAAAAGATCAAGCAGTGCTTGGGGAAACTAGAGCAGTAGGAACTGCCAGACTGAAAGGGTAAAAGCATTCACCAAAGCCAGACTCACCACCACTACTTAATCTTTCTCACAGAGCTGATATGTGACAGGTGAGGCCTGACTATAGCTGACAAGCCACAGGCTAAGTTAGAACAACATAAAAATGAAAATCCCTAATTTAACATTGAGTGGTGGGCTTCTGAGGCTCTTAAATCAGTTGTGTCTGATCAACTTTGAACAAAGGAGATTTACAAACCTACCTCTGTCCAGGAGCCATGGTAGTTTCTTAGGCAGAATGACTAGGGGATCACAGGCCTGAGTGCAGCATGGGTGCCTGTGGAAGACTTGGCAGGGACGACACATGGCTCTGGGGTGATGCTAGGAGACAGGCTTGAGGTGGGATTTTAGAAGAGAAACTAAAAACCAAAAACCAAAAGACCCCAGGAAACCTTCATAAACAGCTATTTGATACAAAAGAAAAGTACATACCACAAAGAGTTAAAGTGTCCTGAAAGTATCTGCCTTGAATAAGAACTTCAAACTAAAAAGGACAAGCTACATTACCCTCAAGTATATTTCATATAAATCAGTTTTCAAAAAAATACCTTCCAGGTACAGACATACTTTATGGTACAATATATACAAATATAGCAGTGTAAGTCAATTTATTGCTAGAATTTTATTGGTTGTTACAAAAATTTATAAGGGTGTATATATTAAAAAAGAAAGGAGGGCATGGAAGGCAGCCAGAAGAGTAAGAGTTATCTTCAAGTTACCTAAAGTGCCAGGCTAATATTAAACTATAATTTAATTCTTCCAAGAAAGTAAAATAGATGAGCAAGGGAAACATCACAGAAAAAAATTAAAAAGACAAACATAAGCTACAATGAGATAAGCAGACACATTTATGGGAAAAACTGTCTTGCTTCAACTAAATTTTAAGATTTCTAGAAAAAAACTAAGGTTATATATTCATCAAATTGAATAAAATGTAAAGAAAAAATGGTATTTTTTTTTGAAGACAGGGTTTCACTATGTTTAAAAAAAGGTATTTGAATGTTTAAGGGAACTGTACTGCATCCATGGATAACAGGGCAACCTGGACAAAATTAAATGGAAATGAATTCTACTACAGAAGTCTGTGCCAAGAAATCTTCTCTAGTTTCTCCCTGACTTATCTACATCAAAGTTAAGTTCTATAAAGTTTTCCTTTTCCTTGTCAGACTGCTTCTTGAAACAACATAGAAAGTCTCAACATAAAGTGACATGGAGGTATTAACTCCTCTCAATTCAAGGGCTTTTTGTGCAAGGTCTATACAAATATTTAAAGGGAAAAATATTGCACTTGCTTGTGTAAGAGTTGAAAAAAAATTGTTACCGTCATGTGAAGGCTCTTGCTCCAGGCCTGCCTGTTACAGACCTGAAAATTGTAAGGAAACTTGAATATGATTTCACATTTCATTTTATGTTTTTGGTATTAGTCATTCCAGCAAGAAACATATTCAATTCTTTTATAAAATCTGGGTCAAAACCAGAAGTCCAAGTTTCTTCTAATGCTTTGGGTTATCACCCAAAGTGATCAGGGACTTGAGCCCTGCCATTCAGAATAGAGATAGCCCTGTAGGATGAAGCCAGCTTCAACTTTTTTGTTGGTTTTTTAAAACAAGGTCTCACTGTTTAGTCCAGATTGGTTTACCATGGTAACCCTGCTTCAGCCTCCTGAGTGCTGGGATGACAGGTGTGTGCCACCACCCCTGGCCGCAGGTGTAGCTTTAAGGTAGACTTGAGTAGCAGGGTGGATAGAAGACAATTTAGCTTGCTTGGGAGGGGGAAAAGGGCATATAGCTCCCCACTGGGTAACTTTTTATGTTCATAAACCCTGTAGGAGAATTTAACAATGAGAGAAATCCCCAACAACTCTCCTGAGCGTGGGCGGGCACTATCCCACAGCTCCCAGGCCTTACCCATACACTAAACCCCAAGCCCGGGGAGGCCCGGGGTGTTTGAGGGTCGCTGTGAGGAGATGTGAGCACAATTTCAGTGGCTACCCAGATCAAATTAGTGATTTTTAATAACAAGTCACTGTTTACATCCTGTTCAAAATCATTTTTCCTACTTTCCATACAATATGAACAATCTTTCATTTATTTTAAATATTTACAAACAGAAAAGGCTTATCTTTTAGAGAAAAGACATTTTCTGAATCTGTATAAAGTGCAGCTAATTTTAAGGCAAATTCAGATGAAATATAAAAGGTGGCTTATTCTTTCTATATATACATTTTCAGTTTTAAAAGATAAGGTCTGTTTCCCTCAGAGGAGAGAAAGAAAAAGGGGGCTTTTTTTTTTCCCCTAGCAATTGTAAAATATAAGGTCTTACTAGCTTCAGAAAATCATAAATTTCTGAATATTATAAGTAAAATGTTTTTCTTTTTTTAAAAAAATAACTTTTTATATAGGTTTTTCAAACAAGTTAAAAGGTGACCATGTGTCTGCAACAGTAGTTTGGAGGACTGGAGGGCTGATGGGTAAGTAAAAGTTGTTTTTGTTAGGTAAGTAGATTTCAGGTTGAAGAGAGTGTATATCTATTTCTAAAATATGCCTGATATATTTAGACACCTAAAGCTACTCTTAGCTCTAGGAACGAGTATCTTCCATCTCCATTGGAATCAAATGCTCTCAAATTCTCTGGCTCTGGTATGGCAGAACCTAGGGAGTTCCAGATTTCCTGGTAGGTCAGCTTCCCATCCACGTCTTGGCCAGTCTTGTGGAATAAATCTTGAAGATCTGTCAAAAAGGAACCACAAAAGATGTCTATCTCTATACATACAGTTAAATTTAGTTAAAAGTAGCCTCCAGTAAATTTAAAGAACTAAAAAAAAAAAAGCTGCTTTGCCGATTTTGCGTACAAAGGCAACATCTAGGATCTTACTAAATTAGAAAGATTGATTTTTGATCCTTATTTTGAGAATAATACTGTATCACATTATCCCTGACAAATAGAATAAGTGCCAGACAAATAGAAGAAATTCATGGATTGGTTTTCTGTGTCCAGGGCCTTCCATTAGATTTTCCAGATTTTATTCAATGCTGAAGGGGTGGAAAGGAATGCAGAGACCTATTTGTAAGAGCTAGCCTATGAGAGTGACTATGGCATATTGTGAGACTGCTTGTTGGATGGCTGAGTAGAAACTGGAGGAGCTGGGTGTGGTGGCACATACCTGTAATCCCAGCCCTCCCAGGCTGAGGCAGGAGGATCACTGTGAGTTCAAGGCTAGCCTGAACTGCACAGGGAAACCCTGTCTCAAAAAAAAAAAAAAAAAAAAAAAAAGAAATGGGAGGAATGTCTTGGAAGTTCATAAAGCAGTAATGATCCCTAAGACTTGTGGTTTTCTGAATTTTGATAGTAAAACTAAAGCTCAAAAAGGAAAGCTGCTGAAGGTCACATAACTCTTACATAACCAGATAGGCTAGAGTACAAGTTTTCTAATCTAACTTCTTCTGGTCCTTTTTCTAGTATGTGACATTGCCACTCTGAATCCAGAAATTAAGCAGATCAAAGAGCAGTGATTCAAGACTAAGATAAGATACCATTTCATCTTCAAAAAATATTGTTGAGGATATGGACAAAGTGTATTGATTCTTCTACTGGTGATGAGAATGTAAATGGGGCAGCTACTTTGGCAAATACCTTGGCAGTGTCTCAAAAAGTTAAGAGATAAAACCCAACAATTTTATTGCTAGGTATACACTCAAAGGAAATGAAAACTTAAAAAGCAGAACACTGATATTCACAGAAAGCATTGTTCCTCATAGCCTCAACTGGAAACAACTCAAATATGCAACTGAGAAATGGATGAATAAAATGTGGTATGTCCAAGCAATGGAATATTATTCACCCACAACATGAATAGGTCATGAAAACATGTGCCCAAAGAAGCACACTCAAGTTCACATATTGTATGATTCATTTATATGAAACATCTCCAAAAGGTAAATCTACAGGGGCAATGGTTGCCTGGAGGTAGGGGCAGAATGAACCGGGGAGTGATTATTTAATGGGCACAGAGTTTTGTTGTGGGATGATGAAAATGTGGAATTAAATGCTGGTGATAGGTTAGGTCATTCACAACTGTGTGAGTAAACTAAAAAAACCACTCAATTATGCATTTTGAAATTGGTATATGAATTATATCCCAATTTTTTAAAAAGTAGAATATGAATTATATCCCAATTTTTTTGGTATATGAATTATATCCCAATTTTTTAAAAAGTAGAGAGCTGTATTTTCTCCCTCTGCATATGATTTAAAAAATTTGGTAGATAAGGAAGGGCACATTACTACCAGTTGACCTGTGTCATTTTTATTGCCAAGGCATTATTTCATTCAACAGGACTAGAGAATTTCTACTAAGTCTATAACATTTAAAAGGAACTTCATTTTAGCTGCATAATCAAATAGAAGACTTAGTATCTAATACTGAAGAAGATCAATGGGGCTTATGTTTCTTAAATTATTCCTTTTTCATTTATTCAAGATTCAACAGGCTTCTTCTTGGTATTCAGGAAGAATAAGAATGGCTTGAAAGGAGGAAAAGCAGTTCCAGTCCAACAAGTTGTTATAAACACCTTCTTAACAGGACTCACTTCAGTTAAAGGCCCACCAATGCAGCTAGTAAAGCCTCAAAAGCTCTATGAAACCCAGAAAAGCAGGTAGAGACGCTTCTTTCCAATGCCTGGTTACCAAATGGCTAATTTTTTTTCATGGCATGAGTTTATATAATACTTGGTAGCAGTATTAAAATAAAAATGATTGCTGCTTTAAGTCATTACAAAAGTGCCTGAGACCTGAAGTACAAATGTTAAGATACCAAGTATTATATAAACTCATGCCATGAAAAAAAATTAGCCATTTGGTAGCAGTATTAAAATAAAAATGATTGCTGCTTTAAGTCATTACAAAAGTGCCTGAGACCTGAAGTACAAATGTTAAGACTGCTAGTCCTTAATCTAACAGTCATTTCCCCATGCATTTTCAACAGTTCTTGATGTAATAATGGAAAGTGGGAAGAGGCAACTTGTTTTTGAACATAATACCCTCCCCTACCCAGAGAATAGAAAGGAAAAAAAATTGGGATAGAGAAAAAAGTAATTGCATTTAGATGTTGATATAAATCTTGTGTATTTCACGTTTAAACTATTAATTGTAGTCTGTTGGTAACTCATTATATTCATTTAACAAACATTCATGTGTACCAGGCACTGTACTAGAGTCTAGGAGTGATCAGAGCACAAACCTTACCCATGGAAGTTAAATTTTTTTATCTTCCCAGGATTACAACACAGTGACAAGTGCTAAACAGGGGTAAACACAAAACAACAGCACACAGTAGCAGCACACAGTAGCAGGGGTAAACACAAAACAACTCCAGTCCTGGGAGGTCATATTTCCTGATAAAATGGAATCTAGGCTAAAGTGAAGAACCAGAGAAAGGTAGGTAGACAGGGGTGGTGATTTTTTTCTAGGCAGTTAGCAAAGGGAAAATCAGGAGGTCTCAACATTGCAACGACTAGACAACTACTGTTGCAAACAAGGCAAACATATTTTTCTGTGAATCATGTCCTTCCTACTAATGTTCATTTTGCTGATTTTCAGCAGAGGACCCTTTCATATTTGGATGGAGAAGTGGTCAATTTTTGTTTTATTTTTCTAATATCATAATATTGTATTTGTCTTTATGCTTTCTACACTAGACTATAATATCCTTGAGGAAAGAATTTGAAACTGTGTTTTATACTGTATTGTTACAGCTTTGCATGTGGCCTAATGAGCACTGAATGAAGGCCCTAAAGAATCACAGATATGACACACTGGTTCAGTGTGCAAGCTTTTGTGATAGCCTCACAGTGAATTCTGCTCAACCAATTATTTGCTACTTGGACTTAGGTATTTTCCTATCAGTAAAATGGGTATAATACATGAATACTTATATTCACAGGATGGTTAACAGGATATGATGCATATCAAGCATCCAAAGGAAGTATTCAATAAATGTCAGATATAATCTTTCTATAAGTTAAAAAACATTAGTTTGAACATTCCCACCTTTTTTCCTACATTATACAAATTTACCTTCAATACTAGAAATTCCTGGTAGGGAGATGGGTCTTAGCTGGGCAGCTTTCTCAAATTGATCTCCAAGAAATTGTGAAAGTTTTGGTGATGATGATGGCTTGGATGTGAAACTCTGAACTTGCTCTGTAACAAACACATACACTTTTAGTATAATCAAATGTAACACCAAATTAAGCTAGTATTAAAGGCTACCTTCTAGGGCAATTGCATATGTGCTTAATTTAATAAAAACAGTTGAGAATTAAGTAGCATAGTTACTATGTAAAGTTAAAGGCTTGGACTAAGATATATATATATATATATATATATATATATATATATTTGTGGATACGTGAAAATGAATCAATAATACATAAAGTTTGAAGAGGCAATCTTATTAGAGTATGTTGTATAAATTTAGCATCCTTAATTAAAACATCTGAAATCTGAAATGCTCCAAAATCTGAACTTTTTGAGCATCTGAACTTTTTTAAATAGCTGGGGATATAGCTTGGTAGCAGAAGCACTTGCCTGGCAAGCATGAGGTCATGAAGTTTGATCCCCAGTACCAAAATACAAACCAAGAAAAAAAAACATGGCATAAATAGAAAATTTCACACATAACCTCATGTATGTGATAGATTGTAATCAGAATGAAGGTGCATTATATACTATATAAAATTATCATCAGGCTATGTATATAAGCATAAAACATAAATAAATTTCATGTTTAGACCTGAGTACCATCCTAAGACACCTCATTATGTACACGGATATATTTCAAAATCAGATATATTCCAAAATGTAAAAAAAAATCTGAAATCTGATATACTTTCTATCCTAGATATTTTGGATTAGGGATACTCAAGCTGTAGTATGTTAATATTGTATACAATTAGATGGTAACAGTTTAAACTGCCAAGTGGCAACATAATACTTGGATATTAAAGATCTTTTGATGTCCTGCAAGATCTACAGTAAGTCTGGCCTGGGGTAATGTGCTACCAGACAAGCTGAGGCTAAAAGAGTGCTGCTGTAAGATTATGTAGCATTGTGTTAGAACAAGGTCTCCCACTATAGTTCTTTTTCCTACCCTAGAAAATTCAAGGTAGCTGTATTGTTTTTCTAAAACTCAAAATACTTCTAGGAGGAGGGGGTCAAGGTCAACATACTGCAATGCCTTTGTTATATCCTCACAAGGCCTAAGTCAGTCTATGTTAATGTATCTGGTAACATTCATTAGTTGCATCCTGTACCTAGAGCCAAGTATCCTTCCATCCCAATAAATCCATCATTATATGTTAATCATTTTCAGGAAAACTAATATTTATTTTTAAGTAAATTTTATGCACTTACAGAAATGAAAAGATTCCCATAAACAACATTTAGAACTAGTTTAATATACACTATAACAGTAACGTTTTTGCTTATAATTGGATGCAGACAGCATGGAGAAGTCTATTTCCAGCTAAACATTACCCATTCTTCCCTTAATAGACTAGAGTACAAAGCATGAGCAAAATGGGCCTTTTCTAAATGAAAGCAAAGTGCGTCAGCTTCATCTCAGTGCACTCAGGCATCATTCACTTGGTTCGATCAGTGCTGCTGGAATACCTTCCCCGCTCCCTGTGTGGGAGGCAAGCTGCCCAAGCCTGCGTGAAATATTCAGAAGCCAGCCCAGTGCTCACCTTCGTCTGCAGTCTCGGGAGGCCTGTTGCTCTCAGGTTTGTTTGTGAGAGCACTGATCAGCTGAAGCTTCTCTCGTAGCTTGGATACCTGAGAATTTGAACTATCTTCTTTCTGCCCAAAACAAAGATCAAAGAAGGTTTAAGGTAAAGAAAGACTTCACCTCAATCTTCACTGTGTTCCTAGGGCCTATTTAGCATATAGTGCTTGATCTCAGGTTTCTTCTAAAGGTGATGAAGGAGTGAATTGGCAAATACTAGCGGTACCTTTGGTGCAGTGTTGATTACTGTCTAGCTGGACCCTAAAGGGAACTTAATACTCCAGATGGTCTGATTCACTGTGAACCTTTGACTGATGGGGGAGGCATGTACAGGTCAACAGTAAAGGAAATACACCCTCACTCAGGTGTCTGTGAGATACTCATTTCCTAAATGAGGAAGATATTGTTTTCTAGGAGCTATTTCACACAAACTAAATAACTGTCCTGAATCTCTCGTATCACCTTGTGACTAGATCCTCTAAAGCAGAGCTGTATGCTTGTATCACCTGAAGAAGAAAAAAAGAGCAGAACCCAAACAAATCACAAGTATAAGCCCAATCCTCCCTGTCCCCTATGATGATTCAGCTGATGTAGCAAGTTATCATTAACGTGAATAAACAGTGATATTTCTAATTCAAAGTCTTAACTTTCTTATATCTTTGAAAAAAATTTCCCTCCTAGACTCTTAGTCCCAAGATGAATCCAAGTGGCACATAAAAATACATTTAATTGTAAAAAGGGGGGCATCTTATTTTTCTGAAGCTAGTTTCTCACTGAACTCATACTACTGTGACAAGGCCTAATCCTATATTTGTTAGAATAAGAACTCATCTCATATTTCTTTTATTCAATGTGTTTACTTGTCTCTCTTCTATCTTTACTTCTGTCTTAATAGCTACTGTATAGTAAGTCAGTAAGTCTCTATAGTAAGCTCCAACATGGAATATGCAATCCTGATCAAAATACCATTAGCATACCTCACAGATCTAGAGAAAACATTCCTAAAATGCATATAGAACCATAAGAGACCCAGAATAGCAAAGGCAATTCTGAGCAACAAAGGCAAGGCAGGAGGCATCACACAATTGCTGACTTAAAATTATACTACAAAGCTGCTATAATAAAACCAGCATGGTACTGGCAAAAAAACAGACCTGAGGATCAATAAAACAGAAAAGAAGATACAGACACAACTACAAACACACTCAGCCACCTTATCTTTGGCAAAGTGGTCAAACATGTTCACTGGAAGAAAGACAGCCTTTTTAATAGCTGGTGTTAGAAAAACTGACTTTCCATATGCTTAAGACTTAAACTAGACCCATGTCTATCATGCACTAAAGTCAACATGGATCAATGATCTAAATATTAAAACAGTAACTAAATATACTGGAAAACAAAGTAGATAGAAACCTCGAGGATCATAGGCAACACAGTACTTTACATTAAGACAACCGGACATCAACAGTAGCTATCCTGTTCTGATCTGCTCTGTACTGCCCTCTTTTGTTTTATTCTCTTTAAAAAAAAAAAAAAAGAAACCTCGAGGATCAGGGGCAGTTTATGAACAAAACCAAACTGCATGGGAAGTAGTACTTCAAAGAATCAATAACTGGGATCCCATTGTATTAAAAAATTTTTGTATATCAAAAGAAATCACCAACAGGGCTGGGAGTTTAGCTCAGTGGCGCAAGTGCCTGCCTGGCAAGCGCAAGGTCATGGGTTCAATCCCCAGTACCAACAACAACAACAACAACAACAACAAAACAACAAAAAGGAAATCACCAACAAAGCAAAAAGAAAACCAATGGATTGGGGAAAGGTTTTTTTTTTTTTACTAACTGTCCCTCAGACAAAGGATTTCTATCCAGAATGTATATAGCATTGAAAAAAATCAGGCCCCCCAAATTCAAAGACCCAATTCAAAAATGGGCATCTGAGATGAATACACAATTCTTGGATGAAGAAATACAAATGGCAAATACATGAAAAATGTTCAACATCATTGGTCATTTGAGAAATGCAAATTAAAACAACATTGAGATACCATCTTACTCCTGAAAGAATGGCCAACATCAAGAAATTAATAACAAATGCTGGAGGGGTTGTGGGGAAAAAGAACTTGTCTCCACTGTTGGTGGGAGTGTAGATTGGAACAACCCCTGTGGAAATCAGTATGGCAATTCCTCAAAAAACTAGGATTGGAGGTTCCATTTGACCCATCTATTCTCCCTCTGGATATTTTCCCAGAAGAACTGAAAACATCATGCCACAGTGATATATATGCACCCGTATTTATAGCTCCACAATTTTTAATAGTCAGATCTTGGAAACAACCCAAATGCCCATCAACTGAAGATTGGATAAAGATGATGTGGTATTTTTATAGAATGGAGTACTACTCTGCCAAAGAAGGATAAACTTGAGGCTTTTATAGGTAAATAGATATAACTAGAGATCATACTCATAAGTGAAATAAATCAGACTTGCAACTCGAGACCATACTCATAAGTGAAATAAATCAACTTGCATGTGTAAACACTGTACTGTTTCCTTTGTGTAAGAAACTGAAAGCATAAGTAAGGTCCAAAAGTTACAATGGATTTAATGAAATGGGAGAAAAACTGCTGAAAGAGGAACAACTGGGGTGGGGGAAAAAAGAAAAGAAGGAAGGAAAAAGGAAAAAAATAAATATAAACACAAGATAACAAAGATAATTGTACCACTAACTCTTAGTTCATGAAAAGGAACAGTTAGTGCTCATAATGTTTGATCAATTTTGCAGCCTGTATCTGGTAATTTTGAAGATAACAATATGCAATACAGTAACCATTGTTAAATCCTATCATCTTGTTTTGAAATCCTATCTTGCTATTTTTTTGTTGTTGTTGCTGTGGTTGTTTTTGCTGTTTTTATTTGCTTTTTGATTTTTGTGTTTTTCTTTCTCTTTAAAACAAAACAACAAAACAGCAACAACAACAAAAACATAAGATTTGAAAGTAAAGCCAAAAAACCCAGCCAAATATGTATATTGGTATTATGTTCTGATATTTACTGTTAAAATGTGAACTACTGCTAAAGTAGCCTCTTTTTTTTTGTAACCTCTTTTTCTAATACTATCCATTTGTTACTTTTTTGTGCTCAACACTTATTTCTTGTCATTCTTTAAGTGATGTTTAAAATATTTGCAGAAGTAGTTAGAAAACTCAAAAAGTCCACCTAATGATGCACTGAAACCTTAAATATATGTGACTTTATCAAGTCAATACAAAGTTGCTGAAGATGAAAAAAACAAAGATAGAAAGCACTACATCAACAGCTGCCTGTTCTTGGGTCTAGTCCAAGTTCATTTTCTCTGAACCTCATATTCTCTGAGTTTCTCAAATGCAGATTATCTGATTATTATCAGATAACATTTTAGTCACTCAGTCACAATCTTCCTGGCTACTCCTTTACTTCAGGCCAGAACTTAACAATATTAAATAGTACTCCAATTAGAGAATGCTTTCTTTCCTAGTATATCAAAGCATATCACAGATTGCTTATTTCATATTGACAGTATGTCTGGGTAGATATGTAGTAAAAGGAACTGGCTGAAGTTTAAATGGACTGGGAATGTATTGACACTACAATATAAACACAGGAAATGATTTTGAGGTTGAGCATCATTTTTAGATTATCTATGCATGTGTCCTATAATTAGTACAGATACTATCTTAGTTTATAAGTCATACTCTGACGGAAGCCTCCCTGACTTCTGTTAACTCTTCCTGACTTCTGTTAATACATTATATCCTATGCTTTTCTTTTGTAGCACTTATCAGACTTATGACTGATGAGTTGATTTTTATTTCTGGTTAAGCCACCTGTTATTTATCTTTATGGTTTGGGTTTTTATGATATCAGTTCTGATGGTTACTTGACCCAGAGATTCTTGTTTCAGAGTGGCAGCCCATCACCTATCTTAGAGGGCAAAAGAATAAGAGGAAAAGATTAAAGACAATGATTAAAAGTTCATTGACATCCAGTACATTAAAACAAGCTGCTCAAGGTTCTTTTTGAGACAGGGTCTCACTATGGAGTTCAGGCTGGCCTTGAACTCACTATGTAGCCCAGGCAGGTTTTCAACTTACACTGATCCTCCTGCCTCAGCCTTATAAATGCTCGTCATAGGTGTGCGCCACCACACTTGGCTAGTCAAGCTTACTTAGAGGGTCTCAGATCATGTTCAACAGAAATGGGAGATATAAGGTAGAATGCAGAGAAGTGGGAGAATGGGAAGAAAGAGGGAGGAAGATCAAAGAGACAGAAAACAGAAACTGGTGCCTCTAGTTGTTTCAGTCAAAAACTTTGAAATGTAAAAGGTGATAAAACTTTATCCAGATCCAGGGTTGGCATGATGATGTTGCAAATAACAGTAAGACACATGGATTTTATTACCAATTTTTCCCCTGGAGAAAAATAAAACAGGGAGGACAGGGGCAGTAAGGGGAGTTTGCCTTAAAAACTTTCAAGGTACAATATTTATCAAATCATTCAAGGTTCCTAGGCCCTACTTAGCTTAGCTGAGTTCCAAAGCCCTTTTATAAACAGGGCTCCTTTAAACTTTGCAGCTTTGTAATAAATTACACACCCCTGTAAAATGGAAGGGGAAATGGGAGGGAAATAGGTCTTCCTACTCTGCCCTTCAAAGCCATGTCAACTTGCTCCTCTGTGGCAGAACCAGTTAAATATCCTTGCCATGTACCAGAGTTTGACTCTCCTTTTGGGCTTGCTTTCAGCCTTGTTGGTTATTTGAATTTATAGTACAATTTCCTGTATTTGGTTTCTATTTTATTTTAATATATGTCTACATCTTTGTGTATGAAATCTTTAAGGTAAGGCCTGCAGTTGTTAAGAATAATCTACAGAGATTTCACTGTAACGTATATATAAAAGGCAAAAAATTCTATCTATAAGAACATGAAAACCAGTAAACCATAGGATTGGTCACTTATTAAATCAGTCAGTTAAATGATGGGTTGGACTCAATGACCTGGTAAGTTGATCTGGTCTGACCTGATCTAGTTTAAATGTTTTCTTGACGTTACGTACAAAGAGCTCCCCCTAACTTGCAGATAGAAGTAGGATAAATCTGAAAGCTAAGTTCAGGCTTAAAGAAATGGCAAATGATTTTTTGTAATAGTCATTGTCATCACTCCCACTTCTAATACTTTGAAAAGAAAAATATTAAGAGGATGCACCTTTGGAAATACGTACCAGAGCCTCCTCATCAGATGGGCCACTGCAGTATAACAGACCTGTCATCTCCGCCAACCACGTGGAGTGAGGCTTTGGCAACCACTAAATATCTCCCTTTCCAAAGTGGAATAGCACTGCCTATGCTATTCACATCACAGAACTAGTATAAACATTAAAGAAGACATTGATTAAATGTAATACAAATGTGTTGCTTCTCAAATATGCCAGAAGAGTATTCTCAAAAGGTGGTGAAATGTCACCTAGGTACAGACAAAACACAATTCAACACAGATCATGTCACAAAAAAATCTGAAAAGCTTACCATGCTAGAGGTCAGGTTTGTTCTCTTTTCTATCTTGGTCAGAGCAATCGTGTCACTTTCTATCAGGTTTACTCTTTGGGTAACATTATTGAGTGTTTCATTCATTCCCTCGAGTTTAAGGTCATTTTGTCTCTGGTACACCATTAGGGCACTATTTACTTCTTCTAAAGAGTTATGAAGGTACAGGATATCCTAGAGTGGAAATAAAGTAAGATGCACAATCCAGCTAAAGATGTATATTAGGCAAGCAGGCTAATAGCACTGAACAGCCATTATTGTGTCAAGTTACTAAAGCAAACTCCTTTTTCTGGTTGTGAATGTTAATTGTCTGTCTCTGCCTTGTCCCTCATACTCTAAATTGTTCCCAGTTTACTCCCTCTGGAGTTGTTGGGCCTCAGATAGATAGGAAAGGAAAGAGGGAAGAGACTACCTACATGATTCTCCCTGGTCTGAAAAAAGTGAGGAGTTTAGGAATTGATTACCTAATGTTTTCCTCACTTGCTGGCAGGAAAGCCTGCTGGCTTATTAATGGAAAGTCCCATTAACCTAATTTGTCAGAACAAAACTACTTTAGAAACAATACCAATTACTGAATTGGTTCATGTAACAAAACTATAACAAGTAGTGCATTATTTAGTACAAGCTTCAATTATTTTTATTGACGTCCTCTGGTACTGATTGCTACTTAAAAAGGAATGATGACTATAGGGCTTAAAGGGAATTAAACTCAGGACAGAAATTCTTCTTAGCGGAGATTTCCTTTATTCTCTTTAATGTGATTTTGAACTCAGAATCCCTTTTTCTCCTCTCTTGCCTTTCATCTTTAGACTTTAGAAAATCCCAGTTTTTAAGGATATGCCTCCTAACATTCTTAGAATTACTGTGGTTCAAAATAGCCATTGCTCTGGAATAATCTGCTACCCATCTATCTTTGACTTGCCCAGACTGCTATTTTTCATAGAGTTTCAGGATAATCTGGTCATTCTGACTTTCAAGATGGGAAAAGGAATTTACTCCACTGACACACAGAGGAAAAAGCAGAGTGTCAAGGAAGAGACAGGGTGGCTTTTTGGATACCTGAGATATCTACACACATCTCTCTGTGCTAAGTTCTCAGGCAAGCAAAGAGATAGATGAGCCCATGCTGAGGCACCACAGCATTAAGCCCACACTCCTCAGGCTGCCTCCATAGCCCACCATAGTAGAAAGACAAAAAGTACCTGTTTCAAATTCTCACTGTGAGTTTTATTGTCAAGTTCTGATGTAGCTGAAGGTGTTGGAATGATCTGGTTGCTTCTGTTGGTCTCCTTCAAGAAGTACTGATTCTGTTAAAATGGATGGAGGTTAGTGTAGGGAGCAAGTTACTACTAGGTCTACTGAGCCAACTAGAGTGGGTGTGGAACATTCTAGACTCTCCAGGGTACATTCACAGATTTTAATTACAAGCCCCCTATGAAACTATAGTGTGGCCAGTCCTATGCTAGGCCCTCGGGGCACCACAAACTTTTGGGGATGCTAAGTGTGAAGGATGGATAGGAACAGTAATGCCCAGATTATTCCAGGGAATTGAGAATCTTCTACTCTGCTTCTGATACTGGAATAAACTGAGCAAAACATTTCTCCTGTCCCCTATCTGTACTCCCAGAGAAACTGAAGGATCACTATAATGTTCCCCTGACCAACTCAGTCTGAATCTGGGATGGTGCCATCATTTTTACTGGTCCAACAGGGTTTCAACATCACAAAAGAAACCTGTTATGTAACCAGTGGCATCAGCCATGGAACACAACCACTGATCATGCATATTACAGTGTCTCCCTTACAGCACATGCCAAGATCTATGTTGGAGGGTTACCTTCCTTTCCCATTCCCTCCCCACTAGTCTCTCTTTGTAGAGATGAAAGTGTATTATGCTTATACTGTATATATTTTTCCACATTCGTGGGAAAAACTGCCTGTCTTAATCCTTCACTGTCTATAACTATAACAGTATAAAGTATGTCAGTTTTTGGATTACTATTGGTAGTCATGGAAGTTCAAAAGAGGTAGATTAATTACAATAGAATATAATTAGTTAAAATAAAATTGTTTCCCTTGCAATCTGAAATCCTAGATATTGAGCAAACCTGTTTTTATAATACATAAAAGCAACATTAAAGAGAAAGGAAGAAAAACTCATGATTCTAGACAAAGGAATTTTTCAATTGGGAAGAGGCATTTCAGAAAATGGTTCATTTGGCTGGGGATTTAATTCAGTGGCATAAGCGCCTGCCTGGCAAGCCCAAGGTCATGAGTTTGATCCCCGGTATAAAAAAAACAAAAAAGAAAATGGTTCATTATTTGAGAACATGCTTAAGATGCATGCTCAGAATTGCTAAGCCATAGGTTCTTTATTATTGTGGGTCAAAGAGTTCAACAGTTGCAGATGGAACCAGAAGCCAGATGTCTGGACACTTAGATCAATGCTTTCCCCTCTGGGTGGGCCCCCACTAACTAACAGGCGTACTGGTTCTGAAGAAAATGAAAACTCTTCCATCCTGGAGTTCTCTTAAAAAGCTCAGTTATCCTTAGTACAAACTTCCCAGTTTAAACTTATAACCCTGAATGCAAGAACATGGGCAGTTCTAGAAATTAATCAACCAGCTAGGAAACTTGTGTGTGCTTTGAATGGCACTGATTTCATGTACATGTGATTTATCTTTCCAGAAAGACAGCAAGGGTTGTGTTGTCGTTTTTTACTCTACATAAAAATTCCATGAAACTGTTATCCATTGATTAATTAAGGTCTCTGAATGGCTATGGACAGTTAACATCTGGAGTAATGTTAGGAGACCTAGAGATATTTAAAATCAATTCCTGGGCACTGCAGGTTTTTGCTTCTGTCTTAGCTATCTGTCACTGCATAACAAATCATCTCCAAACTTTAAGACTTATAACAACAATTACTTCACATGATTCTGCTGGTTGAATGTGCTCAGCTGGGTGGGGTGCTTCTCCTATTCCATGTGGTATGGGCTGAGATCACACATATGGCTGCATTCTACTAAGACCTGGCTGGAGCTGGAACACTCCATATGGCCTTACGTTCTCCAGACCACCTCTTACCTTGGCCTCTTAGCACTTGAGAATAAAAGAGCCCTGCTTAAGTTTCTGATGTTCAGAATAGTTAGAAATCAAAACTTGTCTTGAGGCAGTCTGCTATGTAGCACCAAATAATTGAGACAATTCTCTACTTCCTTTTCCTTCTTTCCTATTTACAATCCTACCCATTTCATCCTCAGTAACTGTTTTATCATCATCTCTAGTACCAAGTTTGTCAGAGATTCACTTTCTACTCTTAAGTTAGTTGCTTAACTTATAGACTGAAGAACAATCAGTACATGTTACTTATTAGATATTTCAACAAATGCATAGTTTGTTCTGTTCAGATCAGTGGAAAGTTGACACAGAAAAGGGTAAGAACATGTTGCCCATCTGCAGCATTTATAGACTTCCTTACCATATCACTCTGCAGTGATTCCATGGTTTTTCTGTGTTCATCCACAGTTTTCTGTATTGTCTCTACAGCAAGATGCACACTGTTCAAAGTATTGCCAATGGAAGCTACACTCTGAATGGAGAAACATAGGAATGTCAAGTTTTTTTCCTTCTTAAAACTTGTATGAAGATGTGACATGCAATAAACTGCACATATTCAAAATGTATAATTTGATTATTCCGATATAAATATATGTGTGAAACTATTACCATGATTAAGTAAGTCTATAAGTTCTCTCTTCCTGTCTCCAGGCAATCACTGTTCTACTTTCTGTCACTACTGATCAGTCACATTTTATAAAATTTTACATAAATGCAACCAATGAGTATGCATTTTAGTATGGTTTCTTTTACTAAAAGTAACTGAGATTCATTAATTTAGTTACTTAGCACATTGCATTCCATTGCAAGGATATATCAATGTGTATTCACCTGCTGAGGGACATTTAGGTTGTTTTCAGTATTTATGATTATAGTAAAACTGTTATAAACATTCTTGTACAAGCTGTTACATGGGCTTATGCCTTTACTTCCCTTTATCATTAGTTTTGCATCATCACAATATTTAGGAGGAAATGGCTGATCATACATGGTAGACCTAGGCTTTTCAACTAAAATCAAAATTTCAATTAAAAATAAATTACATGATAAACTTTGAAGTTAGATGTTTGGGATGACTTAACACTACAAAACTGAGCTGCCTGTTATAAAAGTATAAAAAGTATAAAAGTATATGGCATCATCAATGCAGATTTTCAGAGACAACATACCGAACAGAAGCCTGTAAGCTGAAATGCCATGTAAACATTGTTGTTCAAAAACTACATTCAAAGACATGTACTGTTAAGAGAATCCTCCCTGGCTGGATGTCCAAGCCTATCAGGGTGCATGGAGAGTAAGCTCTTTTGCAGCAATTTTTTTTAAGGAAACAGCTGACTGAGTCATAAAGTAGGGAATGAAACTCTAAAACTAGTATTTCCAACTTCCAAGTGCCTGGTACATACTAGAGGAGGCTCCACAAATGATTATTGGATTAATGAATGCAAGGACAAATTAATTTCTTTTTTAATACACGGTTGCCAGAGTTGCTTTAGTAAAATTACAGAGGTCTGCCCATGATGGGCCTACTTTTTTTTTCCCATTGGCACTTGGGAACAATGGCAAGTATCTGGCCTTGTCAAAGTTGTTCCCATTCTTTTTTTTTTTATGTTGCAAGCAGATGATCATACTGCACACATGAATCATAGAGACTGAGCATACATGGATACTGTAGCTATACAATAACAAGTTTTCTTTTTGTTTATGGCTTCACTATTCTAGCAAAACACATTTATAGATAGCTGGATTATGGCATATAATCAAATCAAAATCACAAACTTTTTTTTTTTTTTTTCCTTGAGACAGGGTCTCACTACATAGCCCAGGCTAGCCTTGAACTTGTGGCTATCCTATCTCAGCTTCCTGAGTTCTGGAATTATAGATGTATGCCCAGTCATGCTAACTTTCAAAAGTCAAGGATCCTAGACTTAATATCCACTGTTTGGGGTTTTCTTACTTCTGACTTTCTTCTTCCTGCTGTATGAATGTTCCTTGTGTTTATTTCAACACCTTCTTTTTCTTTATAACCCCTGTACCCTCTCCCCATGAAGCTTTAAGGATTCCCAAATATTATCTATCTGCTTGGTCCTTGCCTCCAGCTCTAGGCCTGAATCCTAGGAATCCAGTAAGCAGCAGTTCCAAATGATTGTTTGCCTAGGTCTGGAGTCTAAGGTAGACATCTGTGGGTGAGTTGCTTATAGGATGTACATGTTCACATTTATAAGAATAACATCAAATTTTTTTCCAAAGAGATTTTTTTCCAACTTATACTTC
Source organism: Dolichotis patagonum (assembly GCA_004027295.1). Classification (NCBI taxonomy): domain Eukaryota; kingdom Metazoa; phylum Chordata; class Mammalia; order Rodentia; family Caviidae; genus Dolichotis; species Dolichotis patagonum. The sequence goes on along the minus strand of PVJX010007044.1, from coordinate 40,901 downwards.
CTAGCAGGAGTGTTTCAAAGTATCCTTGCCTCACACCCTTGCTAACACCTGTTCCTGAAATGTCTCACTTTTACATTTCCCTTAAGTCATCTTTTTTTTTTTTTTTGGTCGGTACCAGGGATTGAACTTATGATCGCATGCTTGCAAGGCAGGCGCTTATGCCACTGAGCTAAATCCCCAGCCCCAAATCATCTTGTTTTTTTACAAACACAATAACAAAAAAAAAAAAAAAAACCCTCTCAACTTTTTCTCAACCATAAAAGAAGATATTTAGAGCAATTCTCATATATAATTTATATTCCTCTATGAAAACATCACAAATGACAAATTGAAAGGGAAATGGTTGAAAGGCAAACCCATATATGCTAATATAAGAGTTTCAGCAAAGCAATTTGGGGACTCAGAGAGACAAATGAAAAAGTGTGAACTCATATAAACCACAGCTAAAGTAACCTGTTGCAAATTAATGGCCCGATTAACCAGATCAAAAGAAAGATGTTCTGAATTCCTTAGAATACAATGATATTCTCTATGACTTCCCTCTCAGGACAGCTGATTTCAAATGTCAGACTTTCAAAGAAAACCTGAAAGAAGCTAGAATTGAAGGAATCGGTTAATCTCAGTACCCATACATAGCACTGACCTTCTGAAGTCCCTCTACAGTGTTAGGCAGACTAATTAGGTCTGCAGCTGACTTGACATTGGCTTTGAGACGATTTACGGCAGAAGTCAACTGAACAATCTGGAAAGGAAAAAGCAACAAGCAATGAATACAGAATTTATAGGATATGCACTTCTTTCATAAACTTTGTGGTTGATGGTGTCAATGTACCCTGGCAACCCACAGGAGCAGAGGAACTATAGTACCTTGGCTAGAGCTGAGATTTGGAAGGCAGCAGTAATACACCTTCTTTCCCTGCCCAATTTAAACTAGTGCCAAAGAGGGAAAGGCAAGTATTATTCTTTACCCTAGTCCTGGCAGCTATAAGGCCCCAAAATCATAAATTACCCAACAGAAGCAGTAATTACCATACAGTCCTTCAACAATTGAACAGGAAAAAAGCTAATGATCAAGAACCACTTCAAGATTTCATTTTGGTAAAATATAACACCTCAGTTATTTAACTGAACTTTTGTTCCTGTCCAAGTGGGAACATATTTTATAAAGTAAAAGCCCACCATCACAAAATAAAGTCTACATATACTGTATCCCGACAACTTGAACAGTACTTTCAACTGCTTGGGGATTTGGTTTTGGTTTAATAATGTGATTAATATTTCAGACTCAATAGCTCAACCAAAGTACTACTTTGTACCCTGAAGGCTCAATAAATACCCACTGACTCACTGACCGATGCAATGAATGTATTACAATAAGCACTGAATAAAAACGTGACTTCTTTTCTGCTACTTAGGGGTAGAATTCTAAATAGCTGGACTTCTTTTTTGAATGGGGGCTGGGAGAACCTGCATAACATTCAATTTTAAGCTATGAAGATCATATTTTAACAATTTTTACCGTGTAGCTTAAAACACTCTCAAAGATTCTCAGTTCTGAACTGCTTTCCTATTCCAAATCCTACGATTTGGAACACAGATCTAATAATAGCAATTAGGAGAGTGGCCTTTATACAGTAGCCATTTCAGTTTCTGGGCACTTGCTCTAGGCTAAGCACTGTGGTAGGCAGCAGATGGACATCAGGCCAAGGAGAAACTGATTCCCTATCACTCCCTCAACAAGTACTTGGCATCTTCTCTGTGCCAAGCACTGCTACAGGCACTGAGGAGACAGTGGCAAGCCAGCCCATGGGGCTTTGCTCTCATGGAGTTTAATACTGATAGAAGGTGACAGAAAAACAAAGAATCAGTAATAAGTTGGAATGAACAAAGAAGTCCAGTGAGGAATCTGGTAACTCAGGAACTCAGGTTCATTTCCTTCTTTTGCCTAGAAGGGGTGAATGTAGAAGCTTAAGATCATTTTTCATTCATTCATTAATGCAACGAATATTTATCAAGCTCATATATATATAGTATATATATATACACTACATATATACTATATATACACTGTATATATATATATATATATATATATATATATATATATATACATATACACACACACACTATATATTTTTTTTTTCAGGGTGGTCTTGAATTCACCATGTAGCCCAGCTGGCCTTGAGCTTCAGGCAATCCTCCTGCCTCAGCTTCCCAAGTCAAGCCCTATTATATACTAGTAGTGAACAATGCAGATATCAGGAATCTTTGTGGTACCTACATTTTAGTAATTTTATGTATAAAAACACCAGGTGGAAATGACTTGGTAGCTACTTTGGATCAAAAGGTTCCAGAAGGGGCTGGATGTGGTGGTATGTGCCTGTAATCCCAGCACTCTGGGAGGCTGAAGCAGGAGGATCACAAGTTTGAGCTTATAAGGAAGCTGAATTTAAATAGATCTGTATAGCAAGAAGAATCAGTCATACAAAGATTGAATGTATACATCAGGGTTGAGGAAATTACAGGGGCAATTAAAAGAAGGTGCTTGGTATATTTAAAGGACAGATAGATGTTTAGATAGTAGAAGTTGGCTAGAGATACAGAAAAGAGCCAGAACTGGTAGAAATGCCTTTGTAAATCAGAACAAAGATATGGATTGTATTTGAGCTGTAATGGGAATGGGTGGAATGATAATTACATGATTGTTGATACCTAGTGTGTCTTGTGGAAACAGTAGTCTAGGAAGAAGGTGACTTGGGTAGTGTGGGTAAGAGACAATGGTGGTTTGGATTTCACTTGTATCAAAGGTAGTTACAGAAATCAAGATGACATGACTGGCTGGGACTAGATATGAGAGATGAGGAAAAAAGAATTAAGAAACTCCTAAATCTTTTACTTCAAGGAGTTAAGAGGGCTTATTAAAGAAATAATTAAGCATTAACTGTGATATTGGATAAAGTTTTGAAAAAATGATATTAGTGGAGGCAGAAAAAGACAGGCTTTATTGAAGTAGGACTCAAGTAAATGCTGATGGAAAAGTTAAGTTTTATATATAAAAATAAAGCAGGTGCCAGGTGTGGTGGTGCATGCTTGTAATCCCAGTACTCAGGTGGCTAAGGTGGGAGGCTGGGCTACACAGGGAGGCTTGTCTCAAAAACAAACAAACAAACAAACAAACCTGCCAACTTTTCTAGGTCAGAAGTGTGACAGTGGCATTGGAAAGTGGGCAGAGAACAACAGTATCATAGGTTCAGCAGTACTATTCCTATACTTCTCAAAGTGACAATGATTTAATTATTGAGGTTTCTCTCCTCCACAAGACTTTAAACTCCATGTGATCAATGACCATGTATGTTTTATAGTCCACAACATGCCTGTCACAAAGACAGTAGTTCAGTAAGCATTTACTGAATGAATAGAAGAATGAATGGCTGAGAACTAATATTTGGGATGGATCCTGAGATGGCTAGTTCCAAGTAGAATAGAGGAAAAGGCCAGGAGGTTAGAGACAAAGTTACATAAATAATGAAATTTATTTTTCTCACAAATATAGTGCTATGAGTATGAAACCAAAAACAGCAATAACAACATCATCACCATCAAAACAGTTTAATAACTACTGCAGAGGAGTGTGTGATGATTTGAAAAATATATCTATAAATTCTTTAATAGTTTTCGCTTTAAGATAGACCTTCATCCTCTTCCCCTTGAGTATGGTTTGAACTTATGTGACTTGCTTTCAGTGAAAAGACTAAAATGGAAGTGACTAAATTGGCAACTTTGGAAACTAGCTCATAAGTCAAAAGGCACTATTGCAACTAAGGCTTCTCTTCTCTCTTGGGTCCCTCTCTCTGGGGAAGGTAGCTGCCATTTTGTGAGGAAACCCAAAAAGTCCCAGGTTGGGAGAAACTGAAATCTCTTGCCAATAGCCATGAGAGGACCTGCCAGGCCTATTTAAGCGTTCAGACAAGGAAATCCTGGCTGATATCTTAGCCTTAGAGACTAGCCAGAAGCATTCTGCTTAGCTGTTCCTCAAATCCTGACCTACAGAAACTGAGAAGAATAAATGCTGTCATTAAGCCACTAAAATTTGGGATGAAATGTAATCCAGCAACAAATGACTAACAGAGGTAATACGAATTAAATGCCATATATAACTAAAGGCACAGTATTTCACACAAACAAAACATCCAATAAGTGACAGGTATTAGTGGTGAAATGTAATGAGCATTTAAACATGTAATTCTCTATAAGTGCTCTAAAATATGTGGACTACTTATCAACATTCTGACTCTATCCCCTTAAAAACAGAGGTGAAAAACATCAACCCACAGAAAGATACTTTTAGTAAGTTATAAACCTCTTAAAATTAGTAATTACATCAAGGAAGTTTTCATCTATCCCTTTAAGAAGATATGAATAATATTAAGGTTTGAAAAGGACATAAGGAAACAAGCATTCTCATGCACTGTTTGTGAGAGCATAAATCAGAGAAGCCTTTTTAGAATTTATCTAGGAATAGCCGTCAACATTTGAAGTGTTTAGATTCTTTAATCAGCAATTTCATTTCTTGAAATCAATTCTGACCGACTACTTGCTCATGTGCACAAAGATATATGCACTAGGATATTTGTGTCTTCTTTATTTGTAATAGCAAAGCAACTGGAAACAATCTAAATGCCTATCACCTAGGATGTAGATGTATTTGGTGAACAAAGCAAATTTTGGTACAACACATATTGGATGACCCCACTTATTTATACTCACAGCCTAACCCATTAGCTAATTCATATTAAAAGCTATTAAAGCTTTGTAAATGCCTACAGGTTTGTAAAAGTGCAGCCCGCATTATAGACAGTGGGTAACTATGAGGATAGGGAGCACAAAGGACGGAGTGTGTGCATGTGCATTTACTGGGGGCAGGCAGATGGGGACCGAAAGGAAATCTGCATGAGTTCTACATGTATTTTCTTTTTAAAATCTTGTATAATAATATATTCATATATTACTTACAAATTTTTAAAAGACAAAAGATGAGAAAATATATATGAAAAAATATATATGAAAAAAATCATATGATTTTTGAAGAGATGCCTCTTTCTTCCAAGACCATCTGAGTATGTCCATGAAGTGGTAGGAAGGGTTATGTTTCACTCATTGCCCTGAAGTATGAATATAACCAGCCCAAAATAAATTTGATGGACAAGAATTTAGTTATTCCAAGTGCTCTAATTATGTAAGTACTTTTTGAGGCAGCTTGAAGCAGATGCAGGTAGGATTAGGTGAAGTATTATTCCACCTCATACCATGCCACACTCAGTCTAGACTTTAAGCTGCCTTGCTGAAAGAGTATACTGAGGAGAGCTGACCATCAACTCTGCAGCTAACCAACAGACTTAAAGCCTCTTATTCAGATCATACACTAGTCACTAGGGCTCAGCTGTATTTCCTATATTACAAAACCAGATTCCATCTTTCAGTCTTTCCCTTTTCAGTGCAGTAATGCCAGCATCTGGAAAATTACAGCAAATCCATGTGCATAACTGGAATGGAAAGAAGAGAGGCACCTTCACATTACTGTCTCTGGAGCTGCTTTGGCTTCTGTAACAGGCAAACCTAGAATGTCAGATTAGATTCAAGCACACAAAATGTACTGCTAAGAGTCATTTTTGGCAATTTGAAGAATCTAAAAAGTTAAATTAAATAGAAATCATAAAGAAAAAACCCCTCACATTCCAGCCAAAAGATGAATCATGCCTTTTAAGCATATTACATGACTTTTCATTAGTAAAATTGAAAATAGCCATTGTAGACCATTTGATTAATATACTATTTTATATGACAAGTCAGAAATGCTGGTTTTTTTTTGGCTTTGGGCTTAAAGTTAAATGTTCTTTAAATAGTAAAGAAAAAGTTACTAAAACAGACAGTCATTAAAGCTGAATGGTTATGAGTAGGGACACCTCCCCAACCATGCAACTCCTCAGTAAGAATTCAACGTTATATCCTTTCAACCGTACAGACTGCCTTCTGAATCCTGCAAAGGATATAAAGATGGGAGGCAGAATGGGAATTTGGAAAGAGGCTCTTGAGACTTAAATATTTTAACATTAGCCCTGCTACACAGCTGTATAACTGTTGGCAAGCTATTTAACCTCTTAAATCCTGGATTTTCTTACCTATAAAATGAAATACCATTTCTACTTCATAGAAACAAAGAAAGGAGATCATACGTAAGTGCATCTAACAGTGGCTTGCATAAGAAAATGTTAAATGAATGCCAGTTATCATCCTCAGTACTGTTACCTCCCCTGCAGCTGCCACCATCATTTTCATTATCATTCTTAAGGCTCAGGACAGTATACAACCTTCTAGTCCAATCAGATGTATACACAAATAACTGAGAGATACAGACTGTACTACAGATGGGTACTGAAGGTCCTTCTTGAAAATGGCTCTTGGTGCCTTCCTTTATCTCTGGCCTCTTTCCACCTAACTAGAGCTATAATAAATGACTAACATTCCCTGAACACGACACATTTTCACTGGTTTATTCTTTTATATATACAAAATAATTGTTATTGTTAGTGTTAGTTATCTTCTAGAAAAGCTGCAGCAAACACTGAATTAGCGAATGCTAAAACCACTGCTCTCTGAGGAAACACAGAGTTAGTTCCTTGTGAACCCTTTGATCGCATTTTCATCCATTGATCAATATACTATATAACTTTGTTATTATGTGTTTTTCTGTTTAAACATTTTATTGAATACACAGTACTGACTCATTAATACTGAACTGCATCATGCCTGAAGGGAGTCTATTTAACATATATATTTTCTTTATATGGCACATCTCAGTTTCCTTCCCTTTAGGGATACTAGCTAGTACTTTAGTACTGTTGTGAGAGACATTTAAATGGCAAAATAACCAACCAAAAGCACAAAAATATGAAAAATGTCACTGAATACTAGTATAGCACAAAAGACTTGTTTACAGCTTGAGACGTAAAACAAGAGCACAGCTTGTCATCTAGTTTGACCTCAGCTGTAAACACATGTTGGGTGAGTGAAATTTTTCTGTCAGTGAGGGACTACAAAGGCCTCCCAAGTATAGATTTTGGGGCTACCAGTAAATTTTAGGGAGTAGATGAATTTGAAAATATAGAATTAAAAAATTACTAGGATTAGCTATACTTATGTTTTAGTGCAAGCATCCTTTTCTCTTCCTACGGATTCAACTGGTCGACTCTTGTTTGTCTTTCAGGACTCAGTTCAGCATCTCTAGGAAACCTGCTCATCTGAGTCCAGACTGGGTGAATATATAGATAAATATGCCCTCACAGTACTCATTTGGACCTGTATTTTATTATTTATCAGGTTGTTTACTGTAGTTTACTTTCCTACTTCCTCCATTTGTCTGTAAGACCCTGTGGGAAGGAATCACAGCATATCATTTTACTTTAAAATCTACTATGGTCTGAATGTTCATGCCTCTAAAATTCACATGAAATCTAATCTCCAATGTGGTGTCATTAAGACATACAGCCTTTGAGGTATGATATGGGAAGGTTTCACTCTTATGGATAGGATTAGACATCCTCATAAAAGAGGCCTAAGAAAGCTTGTTTTCCCTTTTTTGCTATTTCAGGACACATTAAGAAGGCACAATGAATGAAGCAGAGTATGATATGAACCTTTGCCAGATACCAATCTGCCAGCACCTTGAAATCAGAATTCTCAGTCTCCAGAAACATGAGCAATAAGCTTCTGTTGTTTATATGTTACTTACTCTGAGGTAGCTCATTATAACAGCCTGAATGGATTAAGAACCCAAAGCCTAGATCCACAGTAGTTTAATACACATTTGTTGAATTAATGATCTTCAAGGAAAGGGGAGAAAACTCCTTATAATGATAGAGAGGGAAGAATGAGTATAAAATCAGAGGTTTGGGGCCAGGGATTTAGCTCAGTGGCATAAGCGCCTGCCTGGCAAGCACATGGTCTTAAGTTCGATCCTCAGTACCAAAAAAACCACCCCCCCAAAACAAAAAACCCCAAAAGAGAAAAAAACCCCTAAAAAACAAAAAAATCCAGAGGTTTCATGAATAAAACAAAAATGTAATAAAATTTCAGCTATTAAGAAATTTTTTCATGGAAAAGTTTGATTTAATTTTTTTGAACTAATGGCTTTTTTCAGATTATTTTCAACTCACATTGTGGTAAGAAGGGTTTTTGTTAAGCGATGCATTTGCTTGTTGTGTAAACCACTTTGAACTGCTTTAAAAAAATGCCACTAAAAGCATCATCATTGATGGTTACCTTTAGGTATAGAAACAGGTCAATATTCATTTTATTTTTATATCTATTTTTGTTGAAATGCCTCTTATTCAAACAGATCACAGAGATGTACTGTAGCATTAAATTTAGAAAACCACTCAGACAGAGTGCAGAACTCCTGTTGCAAACAACATTAAACTCTGCTTAATTTCTGAGTCCACACTAGCAGAAAATTCCTCTGCATCATGCTGGCTCCATCAGTCAGATGTTAGTCCATTCTTCTCCAGTTTCATATATAAAGACTTAGGACTGAAGTAAACTTCCCCCTATACCTCCATATCCAGGCACTATTTGCAACGATTCACAATAGTTTCAAGAAAAATTAAATATTTAGGAATTAACTGAACAAAGGAAGTGAAAGACCTCTACAATGGAAACTACAGTACTCTGAAAAAGGAAATCTAAAGGACATCAGAAAATGGCAAGTTATCCTCTGTTCCTGGATAGGCAGAATCAGTAATGTCAAAATGGTCATACTATCAAAACTGATACAGTAAAACTTTATTTTAGATTGTGAGCAACTTGTTCTATGAGACAAGCAAACATTTATAATAATTTTATATAGGGTCTCATTTGTAATTCAGACGGGCCTTGAATTCATGGTAATCCTCCTGCCTCAGCCTCCCATGTGCTGGGATTACAGGCATGTGCTACCACGCCTGGCTCTAAAAAATAATAAATTTTAACTTGATAAAGGAGTGATATTTTGCCGTGACGCTGAATGTTACACGATCACAACTCAGTTAATGGTTCTTTTCTCCCAACCCCATATCCCCTGTGGGATTGTGGGTGATCATCTCCAACAGCAAGAGGTTATGGAGGAGGTCTTATCTGCAGAGGAGGAGAAAAATGCAGACAAATCTCTCACTTCAAATGAGATTGGGGAGATGTGTAAAATATATGAAACTGCAAAATTTTCTAGAAAGCACCACCCAATTTACCCTGTAGCAGTCTGAGTGATAAATCTGTTTAACAATGCAATGTCACATTTCTGTGAAATCCTCAAAAGGGACAGATTTCCTGTTAAACCTGCATAGAAGGAAAAAGATTCCTTTGAGCCAATAGGTAGTGGTGATTCTGCTAGTGATAGTAAAAGTCATCATACACAATAACCCCCTTCTCTCTTGTCTGTCTCACACTAGCTACAAAAGTTTTTAAAGTAAATGCAGGTTAATTTATTTTTCTTTATATTTTGTATTTTATTATTTTGTATTATACTACAGTATTGTAATCATTTTTATATGAATATTTTTGAGTCGTAGGATAAATCATCTGAGTTTCTATTATTTTGTATGAGTAAACTGCTTTGATATATAAATGTTTTAGATTATGAGCATGTTTCTGGAATGAATTATGCTCACAAACCAAGGTTTTACCTTATGTAGATTTAATGTAATCTTAAAAATATCAATAGCATTCTCATAGATATAATCAATTATTTCATGAATAAGTTTTTTATTCTTTCTCTCTCATTTTTTTGAGACAGATTCTTACTATCTAGTCCAGGTTGGACTTAAACTTGCCATGCAGCCTAGGCTGGTCTTGAACTTGAGATATAATAAGGCTGGTCTGGAATTCAAGATATTTCTGCCTCAGCCTCCAGAGATGCTGCCAGGACTACAGCAGTGAACTTCATGCATCATTTTAAAAAGCAAAATAAACTAAAAGATAATGAAATGTCAAAAGACATTATATGTAGTGTCTCTGTTTTCAGAAATTTTTATTTCAGTAATACCTAGTATTGCAGTCCATTTTCTGTTGCTATAACTGAATACTAAAGATTCAGTGTTTCATAAAGAACAGAAGTTTATTTAGCTCAACCATGAGCTAATGGTAATGGAGGCTGAGACATCCAAGAACATGGCACCAGCATCTGGTGAGGACTCTCTTGCTCTATCACAGTAAAGGACAGCTGCAGTTAGCCTGATTTTCTCTTCCACTTCTTATGATGCCATCAAGAGGGCCCATCCTTATGACTCAATTCTAATTACCACCCAAAAGGTCCATCTCCAACTACTAATAACACATGAATCTGGAGATTAACTTTCTGACACATGAACTTTTTTTTTTTTGCTATTGGGAATTGCACTCAAGATTTCACACTTGCCAGGCAGGTGCTGTGCCGCTGAGCTATATACCCAGTCCAACACATGAATTTTTGGGGGACACATTAAACTACTGCATACAGAAATATACATGTCTACTGGATAATTTTAAAACATTCTTTTCTGTGAGTTCCATGCAAAAGTTGGAAGCCACTTCCCCAGAGCACTGATTTTTGGTCTGAAGTACTGAACTATCTCATTCTCAAACCATTATTGAAAAGTATAGTTTTGGAAATATTTGCAAGCACTTTCTTCTAGCATAGTGCTCTACCCTACTGGCTCATTTTGAATTTTTTAACTCTACTATGAAGAAGAGAATCCTTTCTTAGTCCCATCAGAAATGACATACCCACTCTTAAGCACTTGGCATGTATATTGCTCATTTGGTACGTGAGTTTTATTTTCAATGACCATGTCTTTACTAATTACACAAAAAAATGAGTACAGGGCAAGTATGGTCCCTTATATATAAGAAGTACTTTGTCAAAATCCTTAGAATAAAATCCCTTTTCTCTGGCAGACTCATCTGGAAGTGATGCTTACTGTGCTCTGGCCAATTTAGGGACCAGAAAAGTTTATACTCTAGGCTTGCTTGCCTAGTTAAGGTAATTAACTAACTTTGCCATCTGCTCCTAAAATATTCTAGAATGAATACTATTAGCTACTGATGCTCTACATATTGTTTTAGTCTAGCTTATAGCACTATAATATAAGGCTGTATCTGTATGTTTGTAAACAATATTAAACAAATCTCTCATTGGTTAATAAAAATTGTCTATCCATTTTCTTGGGGGCTAGTTGATACTCTTATTTGATACTCATATTGCTCCACAGGAAAAGCTACCTCAAAAATTTCCAACTTCCTGCATTGCTTTTAACTTGGTAGAACTCTGTTTATTTGCAGAAAGGGTTAACATTGTACATATCTGATAAATGTATAACTATTATGTATTTTAACAGGTTGGGATCATAGTATGTAAAATCGCAGTTTAACAAGTCAAACACCCTGGGCCAGAGATTTAGCTCAGTGGTGTAAGTGCCTGTCTGGCAAGCGCAAGGTCATGAGTTTGATCACCAGGACAAAAAAAAAAAAAAAGTCAAACATCCAAAAGTAAATTCCTTGCACCTACAAATTCAAACTAAAAAACCAACCAATCAAATCAAATATTCATCGCTTACATACAAATTAAAAAAAACACACTTTTGCTACCTGCTTATTCATTTCTGTGATGTTGATCCAGACTTTGTTTAAGCCCAGGTCTCCAGATTCAATCTTCTCAAGTTGCTTTTGTTTGCTGAGAAGTTCTTCATGAAGTCTGGGGATTTCCTGGAATGAGCTTTTCTGATTAGATTCCACTAAAAGCAAACATAAGAAAAATCATAAACACACACAAAGTTCCCTCAGGGTCCCAAGATTAAAAAAATGAGCATATAGTAAGAAAGCAGATGTATTAGTTAATTTTGTATGACAATAATTACATTTATATTTATCAACTACATCATTCTTTCATTTACATAAATGTGTATCTTTTAACACTGAATTATTCTTTTTTTTTTTTTTTTTTTTTTGGTACTGGGGATTGAACTCACAACTGCGCGCTTATGCCTGCTGAGCTAAATCCCCAGCCCAACACTGAATTATTTTAACTGCAGCCATTTCACTACTGGCAATACAACATTTTAGTTAGGTGGCTAAAAATTTTAGCAAAGAGTATGAGCAGAAAGAATTAGATTTGAATTTCAACTCCATAATTTACTATGATTTTGAGTGAATTATTCAAGTTTCTTGAACTCAGTTTCCTCATCTATAATATGACTGCTAGAATGTCTGTAAATCACTTAATGCAGCTGGCTAGACATATAGTAAGTGATAAAAAAATTAATCAGTTTAATTAAGGAACTTCTTAATGAAGATTTATAAACTTCATTAGTGGTCAAGTGACATTATATTTCCAAATTCTTAAATCTATTTTTCTATCTTAAATGGATCAACTGCAAGGGATCTTATAACTTTTCAAATACCATTATGAAGATTAATATTTTTAGTTGCTTTCCCAAAAAGCAAACAATGTTTTCTTAAATTTAAAAATCAACCCAAAGTTCAAGATGAAATAGAAGATAAAGAACATGCTAGTAAAATACAGAGCGACATTTGGACTTTTCTTTGGGAAACAACATTTCTTGAATGGTTTAGAGGTTTGCCAGCCTGAAGGCAGAGACCTGAGAGAGTGATTTTTCTTTTTTCTTTAAAAATCATTTTTCCTTTTAATGGAAAATAAAATATTGATAATGGCTGGTTCTCCAGAATAAAACCTGCACCATATTTTTTTTTAAAAAGTCACAGTCTACCTGATTAGTTATTATATGCTTCCTTTTAAACCAAAAACTGGCATTAAGGACCTATATAAAGCAATTTTCTAAAATGTAAGCTCTAAAATTTTGTCTTGTTTATTTCTATATAATCTGCACTTAGAATACATTTGGCACATTTTAGGCACTCAATAAATATTTGTTGCCTGAATAAATCTTTGCTTATCTCCCAACCACGTGTCTAATCACCGTATATGCTTCTTCAATCTAACAAAAACGCAACAAATAAACCCAGATAAACAAACATACTTAATAATAACACACAAAAAGCCCCACACAAATTGATGGTAGTGAGTGTTTGAGCCCACTAAATGAAAATTCAGAATAATTAAAGTTAGATATTTTTGTTCATCAAAAAAAAAAAACCACTTGCCAAAGGATTTAATTATAAATAGACTTCCCTAAGTGCTTTTAATGTAGTATATGATTTACACATGGTTTTCAGGAATATATTTATCTCAGACAGTGAGAACATTTTACCACTAAGTCTAAACTGATGCAGCTCTTAGGCATATCACTGCATTTCTTATACATTTTCACCTAGATTGTAAGAAAAACTCATCTCATGGGTGTGTGCCATACTCAGGTTGTCACATATCCCAAAAGGTCTCTCCTCTTCCTGAAGTCTGTATGAAGTAGGAGGTAAAAGTAGAAGAGGAAATAAGACAAACACACAAATAACCTGGGTTATAATAATTAACTAATAAACTATATAAAGCTGATAAGCCCTAAAAACACTCTGGACCCTGAGTAATGTATGAGCCAAAGAGGGGTCATAATTGTTACCTGATTTGGGCTGTTTTAGGAGAGACAAGTCAAGTCCAGGTACTTTTATTACATAAATGAGAGGAAGTATATAGCACACACAACTTGCCAATAAATGTTCTTTCAACATGGAAAGCAGTTCATGTAATGCTTAGCAAGTTAATTCTCAAAAGGTTTCCTAAGCATTAGGATTAGGAAATAGAAATTTCTATAAATACCCTTCAAACAAAACATATATAATGCCAATAGCAACATTTTATATTTATCCAATATCTTTCTAGTTTTTTTTCTTTTTAAGACAGGGTCTTGAGGTTAGGCTGATACCGAACCTGTAGTAATCTTCCTGCCCTAACCTCCCAAGTGTTGGGATTATAGGTGTGTACAACCTACTGTTTTTACAGTTTTCAATAAACCTTTTCCATAATTTGTTATTGAGCTCTGACCATGTGCCCAACTGTGCATTTGGCACCAGGCATACAAAAGACCTTGAAGTTCTCAGTCTAGAGAGGGAGCGAGGGTTACGCCACACTGTGACAGATGTTGAAACAGAGGAATACTCAAAGTGCTTTGATGGTAAATACACATCTTTATATCTTATGGATAAGAAAATGAAGGCTCCAAAGGAATAAAAGACTTGTCTAGATTTTGTAGCTAGGAATGAGACTCCAGGATTCAAAGAGATGAAACTTCTGCTCTTAGGACCTGTCTCTTTTTAGTATATTCCTCATGTCACACACATGCCCATTCCCGTATTACCACAAGAGAGTGTTTAAGGTCTGTACTAAATGATGAAACCACCAATGTGTCTATATGGTCAGAAAAGAACATGCTTGATACATTAATACTGTCTTTCTGTTTCAAGTTTGTTTTCTTTATTCTAATGTTTCATAATTGAGTTACAGTGAGGGATGGTTGGGAATAGAATTTTCCTGAGAATAACTGTGGAGGTCTTCTGAAGTACCTGATTCTGGAAAAAGAAGAGTGAGCTAAGTCTCAAAGTCAGTCAGTACTTTTAACTTAAGGATCAAGTTACTTCTTGGCTGCAAAGAAAATGTCAAGCCTATCTTCTTTGCTTTCTATTTCAAGTATTTTGGCAATCTCTTTTCCTTTCCTCCCCAAATTTTGAAATAAATAAAAATGGGCATCTGAATTTTTCAAAAAGGTATTAAAGCCAGATAAGCAGATAGTCTTATTTATAACTGTCAATGAATTTTCTGTCACCTTGAGAAATAAGAGGTAAAAATTAACTTACTGAAATATATTTAAAGTAGAAGCATAATTCAAAGAAAATATTTAAACTTAACAAGATTGACCTCATTTAGTCAGGATAATTGGTTTTCATAAAAAACCTCGGGCAAACAGTCTACGGGAGTATAGCCTATTGCCCGCCTCATGGCCCATTCTCTACCTTTCCTCAGAAAGTGCTGCTTTTAGACATTATAGGTGCTAGACATTCTATTGTATCAAATCAAAGCCAATAAAAATTGGATTGACAATTTCAAATCTATTTTACTCAGCTGGCTGACAAATGTAGTGAAGGTCTCAGAAGAATGTTGCTCAGTGGTAGAAAGCTGGTTCCAGGGTCTCAGATATAATACTTGGCATTTTAAAATATATTATTTCAAGGAATTGGTATTAATGAGTGCTTAAAAAATATTTGTTGACTGTTTAGAGAAACTACCTTTCTTTCATTTTCCAAACAAATTTCTTGAAAAATTCTGCTTGCATAAATTATCTGGATATCCTGTAAACACAGACACACAGCAGGCAGAGAAAAGAATCCCTAGAAGGCAGAATTAAGGAATGCTTTGACATGTACAAATGTATAGCTGTTATATGTGATCAAAAAAAGCTGCGGCACAAGCTTAGGAAGTCCAACCAATTATGGAGAGTTGATGGTTCAGAAATGTGTTCAATGGTTGCTTCTGGTTAAACACTAGTTTTGAGAACCTCATTTCCAAGTTATGATTACTATTTACATGAAAGCAAAAGACTGGACCTAGAAACACCTCGCAATACTGCACGGACAGACATTTGAGTAGGAAAAAAACTACAAGGTACAAATGTTATTCTTTCCTTGCACTGTACTCTGATTTGATTGGTTGATAAAACACACAGGTCTGAACAATTCTGGCAGAAAATTGTGGGTCCCCCACTCACATTCCCTGAATCAGAAACTCAGAAGAAAATCTAAGCAAGTATTTAAAAATTTTTTTCTTAAGCAACTTCACTAGAAATGCCACTAACATCCCAAGGATTAGCTGTCTCCTATGTCAGGTTCAGAACTTGAAAAACTACAGGCAGCAGAGAGAAGCTGGGATAAAAAAAGTAGGATGTTATGATTTCTGAGGCTTAAGATAGGAAGTAAGAATTTTCCAGTTCTGGGGCTAGATTTCTTTATGACCTTGAGAAAGTCTGTGGTGTTTTCTGGGATGCTGATGTTACTGAGGTTAGAGTATTTATGATTAAGTTGAAACTAGTTCCTTAGCTTAGAAAATTAACCCTTGAAATCTAGAAATGAAAATTTCAGTGTTACTAAAAAAATGATATTTAGGTTAAATTTGGTTGAAGCTATCATGTAAACATATCTTTCAGAAATAAACTACAATTAGAATATATAATACTTTGTAACAAAACATCTATTAAACCTTAAAACATACTCATAAGACAAAAATTTCTGCCAGTTGTATGGTGTGCAGGATAGGCACTACTATGGTTACTGACTTTAGCACATGACTTAAGTAATTTATGCAATTTAGTTCAAAGAGTCACAAAGGTTTTCTACAACTTCAAAATGGTAATACTCACTAATGGCATTTGAAGTTTTTTCCCTTGAAACACAAATAAGTGTAGCTAAAGACAGGAGAGAAATGGTTTTTGTTTTGTTTTCTTTTTCCTTGTTATGTAGTCCAGGCTGGGCTTGAACTCACTATGTAACCCAGGCTGTCTTTGAAGCACTCCTCCTGCCTCAGGATTACAGATATGTGTCATCACACTCAGCTTGAGAAATCTATTAGTTTTTCCATGGTGCTTGAATGCTAATATGCAGAAAACCAGCTCTTCCAGTACTTCTACTAGACTTTTTTTAGACTACTGACCCAAATTGTTAGCAACGAAATCTGTAAGCACTTGAAGAAATGTTTGTATGCTTACACAGCCACTGTGAACAGTGATACACTATAGTAGCTGTTACAAACACAGTCCTGGGCAAGGGGGCAAGAGGGCATCTATAAACAAGTCTCAACTTAGCACACTTAGTCACTTAACACATCAGTTAATCTTTCCAAGCCTTTTTTTTCCTGGTATTTTGAGACAGGATCTCTGGATTGGCCTTGGAACTTGCAGCAATCCTCCTGCCTTAGTCTCCCAAGTGCTGGGGTTATAGGCATGTGCTGCCACATCTGGCAGCCCCTTTTTTTTTAAGAATACAAAAATGATACAAAAATTATATTCATTCACAGGACTGTTTTGGGAATAAAATATTTCATTTGTGACTTGGCACATAATAGGCATTCCACATATATTGACTATTACCATTACTAGTACTCATTCCTATGTCCTACATGGTGTTTTAGCAGAAGTCATTTGACAGTCCTACATTCTTTTGCAATTGGCAAAAGGAAACAGCCCAGTGTTGCCACATCACAGGTAGAGGTTACCCAAAATTCTAGACTCCTGAAGCACTTCCCTTCTAAGTCTTCCTGAAGCACTCTAAGAGTTGAATGGAATGTCATTATTTCAGAGGCTGAGCCAGGCATGGTGGGGCATGACTGTCACCCTAGCACTAGGGATCCCAGGAGGACTGCCACAAGTTCAAGGCCAGCCCAAACGAACTATATCGTGAGACTCTATCTCAGATACTACTTGTCCTGGTGGTGTATGAGAACCGTCTTTGCTTATGGGTTTAAAAACAAATATCTGTGATACCATTCAAGCTGACAGCTGAGAATGAGGATAAAAATGCTGACAAGAATATACAATTTGTCCTAGAATGTGGGGGAAAAAAAAAAACCAGTTCAAGACTAAGCTTTGAAAAGGTGTCCTGTCTTGTGCTCTGGGTGAAAGATTTGGGGGATGACAATGTGCAATGTATGTACCACTGTTGCCCCCTGAATGACATGCTTTAAAATTTTGTTTTCTTTTTTTTTCTTTGAAAATGGATTTTAAAAAAGAAGAAGGAAGAGGAGGATGAGGGGGAGAACACTTACTTGTTCTAAATTTTTCCTTGAGGGCATCAAGATCCTCCTTGAGAGCAATTTGCATCCACACCAAGCCAACACAGGCCACAACACAGGCCGCGAGGATGACAAAAGCACAGAGGGGATAACAGATCTTACAGCATCGTAAATAGTCTCCCCTATAAAAAGAATAAATCCAACCATCAGTATGAAAGTGATCATGAGTACAGTTTTATAGAAACCATATACATATGTTGCCATGCAATTATCTTCTCTAATGAATGGCCAGTAGGTTTAGCAGGGCAAATAGGATAATGTCATTACATCTCAATAGTAAAAGGTTAACTAAACACATAATATGATCTATTAAAATTTCTATTCAGTATGAAGGTTTTAAACTTTATGTGAAACTTCCTGTGGTCCTGTGGGCCATGGGAAACATCTTTGGGCCTTGCAGACCACTATCCTCATTAATTCAAGAGGCAAGCCTTCTGAGACAAGCTTAGTTAAAAGAGTGTAAAAACTAGCAGTTCTTTGCAACTCCATCACTGCACTGTAATTTTTCTATTTCTCTCAAACACATGCTTTCTCAGTTATTGAAACCTCACAAACTTCTGAGCAAGTCTTAACGGCAAATGTAACGAAAGAAACAGAATCTGTAAATTTTAGAGAACACCTGGTACTCTATAGTTCAGTGATGGTGAACCTTTTAGAGATCTCAATGATACCAGTTGGCTGTAGCATCCTTGCCATAGGTTCTCCACTACTGCTCTAGTTTGGTGACTCAGAAGGAAGGAAACAGAAACAGGTGAGATTTCACACTAAACTCCATCCAGCCTCAAACATCTAAACTCAAAAGGGTAAGTATTTCAGAGTTAACAAACCTTCACACATCACGCATAAAATTGGCCTTATATACTTAATCTGGCAAAGTTCATTAGAAACCAAACATTTTAACTAAAAAGATATAGACACTTTAAATAAACAACAAAGATCCAACCTCTTTTAGCACCACAATCTTCTGCTAGTCCTTGTTTCCACCAAGGACACCTTCAAGGTTGCCTTTAGCCCCTTCCAACCTGAACCCTGAATGGTTTGGGACAAAGTTGCTTTTCTTACCCTCACTCCTAAGCTACTCTCAAGGCCCATACTTTCTCTGGTATGTATTTCATCATAGTCCCCCATCACCAAGATTTAAATTTATTAAGAGTATAAAAAATAATTAGTAATCTTAAGGTCCTTCATCCTTCTACTGTTTTTCTTTTCTTTTCTTTTTTTTTTTAAAAGGGTCTCGCTATGCATTTCACACTGGCCTTGCACTCACTTTGTAGTCCCAGTTGGTCTTGAACTTGCAA
Organism: Dolichotis patagonum; assembly: GCA_004027295.1. Taxonomy (NCBI): domain Eukaryota; kingdom Metazoa; phylum Chordata; class Mammalia; order Rodentia; family Caviidae; genus Dolichotis; species Dolichotis patagonum. The sequence goes on along the minus strand of PVJX010007044.1, from coordinate 21,791 downwards.
CAATCTTCCTGCCTCAGCCTCCTGAGTGATGGAATTACAGGATTACAGGTGTGTGCCACTCGCCCGGCTCCTACTTTCTTTCTTTTTTAAAAAAAGCCTACTCCCAGGCTACTCTCTGCCCCACTGTCTCTATTCTTAGCGTCATTCTGATGCCCTGGGCCCTTGGTACACTGCCTACACCCATATCTCCATCCTAGATCTAGAGCCGTCCTTTTACACCTAAAGACTAACCTTTAACTTACCCTTCATTCAGGATGCCAATTTACCTCTGACACTTTTCTCCCTGTTTGCCTTCCAAGGTCTACCTTCTTCTCTTCCTAGACTCTCTTTTCTTCTTCCCATCAATTTCTGTTGGTAGTGCAAGGAGATCGCTTTTACTTATCCTAGCCCTCACTGCTGCATCACTTACTTGACAAAGCGAGAGCGATTTGCAACTCCATCAAATTCCTCTTCCTCCTCTGAGCTGGACTCGGAGTCTGAGTCAGGAGGCTCAGTGCGAAGCAGGCGGTGGCTGCTATAGCCTTTCTTGGGCTTCTTTCTCCGGCTGTCTCCAGCCAAACCAATCAATGCATTGAGCTCTTTGCGCTTTTTCATCTTCTTGTGTGGGGTTAATGGAGCACCCACTCCTGAGCTGCCAGGTTCGTACCCGACGCCCAATTCTCTTGCTGTCTTGGAGCTGCCTTCCAGGGTGAGAAATCCTGGGCCAGAGCCCCCCTGGTCACTCCCACCCAGGGGTGGGACTGACCAGATCCGCTGGAAGCTGAAGAGAGCCCAGAGGAAACTGGAACTCAGATGAATGGGGGAAGTCACAAAAGATCGCCAAGGAGTTGGTGACTGAAATGTATAAAGTTCTGGGCATGGAGTGTCAGTTAAGAGTGTAGAAAGGGTAAAAAAGCCAAGAAAAGCTAAGCGAAGAATGAAAGATTCACAGCTTTGTTAAGTTCAGTAATATTTCTAACAGTGATCTAGGAGCTAGGGAACACACAGGATATGTACTTTGTACCTCTAGGACAGGATTTTCAACGAAGAGAAAAAGAAACTTGCTCTTGAATGGGAGAAGGGAGAGTAATACAGAGTACGACAGTTGGAACTCGCCAGCCCCTGGTAGGAGAGGTGTGTGTGGTGTCTATTCGCTACAACCCAAAGGTGGCAGCGGTGTGTGTGAGTGTGTGTGGTGGTGTCTAGCCGCTATAACCCAGACACTGCCTGGCGCGGAGAAAATGCCCGGGCTAGGAAGCTAGTTGGGGTTAGAGATGATCACCGTTCCTTGGCTTCCGTCCTGAGTTTGAAGGAGCTCGGCTCGGAGGTCTCGGCCTGAGATGAGCCAGTACCGCTCCTGGGAGACCCCAGCCCTGCCAGTCCCGGCCTGGCGCGGGGGTGGGGGGGCAGTGCAGAAGGGGCGACTGCCACTCTGCCTTCCTCAAGCGCTCTCTTAGTTTCAAGTGTCTGGAAGGGCGACTTCCGCAACTCACATGCGCAGCTTCCACTGTAGCTGCGACTCCGGCCCCTACTCCGGCTCTGGCCGCTCCTGAAGCGCTGGTGGAGGCGGCGGCCGCGGGCTCCAGACCCGGGCCATCGCTCCGGCCACAGCTCACTTCCCCTTTGGCAGCTGCCGCCGGCACCGCCTGTCAGTAAGACGCGACTCCATTGGTCGCTCACTGGATGACGTCACGCCAGAGGACAAGAGTGGTGGCGGGAGGCGGGGCGTTAAAGGGGCCCGGCTCTGGCGAGGGCTGTGTCTGGCCCGCGGTGAGGGAGGCTCCGCCCGGAGGTGGGCGTAAGGAAACTTGAGGCTTGCCTGAGCCAAGGCAGGGTTATGTTTACCGAGGAATCCGGTCTGGAGAAGCCAGCCTAGAGGCTCCACCCCTCTGATTCCCAAGTTGTTTATTAAAAGTTTAGACGCGTTTCAGATTAATGATCTGGTTGACCACATTCATTCATTCAACACATGTTTATTGAGGGCAACATTTCAGGAGCTGCCCTAGCGCTGGGCACATAGCGCTAAGCAAAATAATCACTGTCCTTGCCTTCCAAAATAGGGTTGTCAGATTTAGCAAATAAAAATACAGGACATCCAGTAAAGTCTGAATATCAGGTAAACAGTGAAATTTTAAAAATATAAATAAATTCCATGCAACATCTGGGACATCCTCTTACAAATGACTTGTTTACCAGAAACTCAAATTGAACTGAGAATCCTGCTTTTATCTGTCCATTTATTCCTGCAGCTCACACTCTAGTGGTAGGAGAGCAATAACCAACAAATATATTAAATGTCAGGAGGTGATGAGTGTTATGAGGAAAACTGAAACTTGATAAGGTTGATGAGGAGTGCCTCTGTGATAAGTGGACCTTTGATCAGAGGTCCTGAGGAACCTGGGGAGTGAACTTCGCAATGAGTGCCAGCAAGACTCACCAGCAAGACCTGGTGTGGTTGGACATGAAAAGCAAGAAAAGTGGAGGAAAAGAAGTCAGAGGAGGCATCCAGAAGCGGACCTTGTAGGATCTCATGTAAAGATTTTAGGAAACCACTGGGCACTGTAAATTGAGAGGGGACATACTATGGCTTTCCAGTTTTTAAAAAGATCACTCTGGTTATTGTGTAGAAAAAAAGAATCAAGGAAAGCCAGAGACACAGGAGACAAGTTTGCCCTAGTCCAGGTAGAGATGAGAGGTAAGGATGGAAGCAGTAGAGATGGTGGACATTCTGGATGCTTCTTGAAAACAGAGATAGAGAAAACATTTGCTAATAGTTTAGATGAAAGACATGACAGAAAAAGAAGTCATGGGTGATTCTATGGTGGAACAACTTGAAGTGGAACAACTGGAAAAAGGGCATTGGCATATACTGGGAGAGGAAGTTTTAGGGCAAGCTTGAGAAGCCAGTTTGACATTCAAATAGAGATGTCCAGTAGGCATCTTGCTATAGCCATTGGAAGTTCTGGGAGATTGGGGCTTGAAATATACTGTAAATTAATGAGTCATCAGATATAAATGATATTTAAAGCAAAGTGCCTTCACTTGTTTGGAAGAAAGTAACTTAAAGCAATTTTTATACGCACATTCTTATTGTGGCAATTACATTGTCTTTGTCTGAGGATTCCCACCCAAATCCTGGGCCTATGTCTGATTTGTCTCTGTGTACCACAGAGGTAGGCAGCTAACAACAATGACCTAATAAATATGTGATGATTTGTTGCATAATGGGCAGTGTTGCATAGAGATGTAGATGGATTTTGGAATCAGGAGATCTGAAATTGAATCATGCCTCTAACTCCAGCTCTGTCAGTATGGAAGTCATTTAACTTTTCTGAGCCTTGATTTTCCTCCATGTAAAATGAGAATAAACAATTCACAGGACAATAAGAAGATGATTGTGCCAGTGCTCTTGAAATCCCAAATTGTGGCGCAGATGTTCCATTTTTACTGTCCTTTTTTGTTTTTAGAGCTGTGATGCCCACATACAATATCCACTAGCGACATACAGAACTAAAATGTACATTTATCTTAAAATAAAAAAAAATAAGTTGGTTCCCTCAGTATCACTGGCTACTGTGCTCAGTAGCTATATGTATGATTCCAACATAAAAGAAAGTTTTATTGGACAGTTGAGTGCTAGTACTTTCCTGAAGGTTGGGAATGGACAAGTGAGGCTCTAGATTTCCAGAACCATTTCATAGACTCACCCTGTGGCCACCAGAATCTGCAGGCAGAGAGATGGCTGTCCAGTGAATGACCCTTCTGTGTTGTAGATGCTATATTCTTACAAAGGTAACAGGAACTGAGGAACTCAAGGCCACCCACCTGCAATGACTTTTGGTTAACCTGACCTTCCCTCTCTTTTGGTGGTGACCTCCTTCAGGACTGGCTAGTTGGCAGGGCATGAATGGAGAGGCCAGTGCTTCTGCTGGGATTCTCTGTCCATCCATCTGTTTGTTACCCCATCTGCCTGCTTGTTGATGCCCTAGAGATTATACCTCTCTTGTACTGGGCAAACATACCCAGATGCTGAGTCATCCTTTGAACACTGCTGACTTGGTATTTCTTTTCTTTCAGGAGCTCTAGGATAGCTCTCTGGCCTCCTCTCTTGGACCTGGGAGCCTCAACGGATGGGATCCAACCAGATGCTTTAGAGCTGGGGCTGCTGTCCTGAGAGGCCCATGCTGCCCTCACATAACAGGACTTCCCAAAGTAGCAACCCAGCTTTTCCTTTGTGGGCGTTATTCACATGATTCTGCACTTGTGGGGCCCTGTAACCTATTTAAAACTTGCTTGAAAGCAATGTGAGTCACTTTTACAATTCTCATGCTTTAATATTCCTGTCTGTAAAATGGGGATAAAAACATCCCCAGCCTGCCTTCTGCTCAGTGTTGTCTGGGGGAGGGAGTGACATGAAAGTACTTTGTGAGCTGTGAAGTGTCATGCAGTGTGGGTGGCTGTCTTGTGCTAAATGTACCTGGCAGCTCTAGGGAAGGTGGGGTGCAAAGGTGATTCTTTTGTGCCTGTCTAAATGACAAAAGCAAATCTTGGAGCCTGTACTACCTTGGAAAATGCTACAGGGGGCTTTCACTTGGGGAAAAGGATACATAAAGTGAGCAGCTTGCCCATGGTCATAGTCTGAAGTTAGAGATCTCCTAATTCCTGTACTGAAGCTCTTTAAGACCTTGGAGTCCTCTGTCTTCATGGGTGTAAGTTTCTGTGTGCTGCTGCTTGGCAGCTGTGCGGTCTTGGGAAAATTACTGAGCTTCGATGTTCACTTTTGTGAAGTGGTGGATACTAGTACCCAGACTGACTGCATAATTTATGGGGGCCAGTGAAAATGAGAATGCGGGAGCTCTTGTTTAAAAAGAAAGAAAATAAAAAGCTTTTTTCTCCAACTTTTTTACAACCTATTGTGTTGCTCTAAATAAATTTTTATCAGTACATTTGCACTACATAATGATGACATTATGAAGAGTTGGTCCATGTACATAACACATCTTAAATTTTTTCATCCCTTTTACCTCTCTTCCCTCCCTCCATCTCTTAGCCCCCTTTCCATTGGCTAAAAGATCTCTCTATTTGCTATTATCCTTTTATTTTAGTCTTTAATTTACTTAATTTAATTTACATAAGAGAAACCATGTGATATTTTGTTTGTCTGATTTATTTCACTTAACATTATGGTCTCAAGGTATATCCATTTTCCTATAAATGATCATGTTTTCTTTGTTATGGTGGAATAGTATTCCATTGTGTATAAATACCTCATTTTCTTTATTCATTTATTTGTTGATGGACATACCCTTTCCAAGATTTGGCTATTATGCTGTTTATTGTTCACTGCTTAATGTTGTATTCCCTTGGGCCTGGTGATACAAGGTGAGTGCAAAATGTGGTAGGAGTGCAGGAGTCTGTTTCATGATTTGACATGCTTCTTTTCCTTTCCCTGTGCCTGCATCTAGGCCTACAGAATTGGGGGGAATGGGTAAGGAGAGGGACTGGCTAGGGAGGAGGGAACAGGCAGCCAAGAATCCATATCAGAGAAAGGAGGGAGGCAGGACTCTGTGTGAATGGAGGTTCAAAATCCTTGGTGTGTGCTCCATGTTCCATCAGGCGTCACATACAGAACAAAAACTTAAAGGTGCTGTACCATGTTATGAATTGCAAGATGTTTTCTACACAGCACGAAACTCCAAGTGTGGAGCCCCCTTCTGAGAGCAGCGCTCTGCACACCTGCACCAGTCACACCCATCCGAGCCTTGATAGTGCCTAGTGCACAGAGTAATTGGGCAGAAGTAATGGGCCTGATGCATAGTAAGTGCTCAACAAACGCCAGCTGTACTAATAATGTGATTATAAATTAGTAAGTATGATTTATTGTACATTTAAAATGTGATTTTGATGATGTCTCAGTTGTGGGGATTTATCTCCATTTACTTAATGGAAAGCGTGCTTCCATTTGCTACAAGATCCCTCTTTGGCATTTTTTTCTGGAAGTTTGTTATGTTCATGTTATGTTGTTATGTTGAAGTGAGAAGAAGAAACATAAATAAATAAATATTGTTAAATACTTATGTATGTATTAGGCATTTTTGTTTTAATGTTCACTGCAGTAATTTAATCTTTAGTAGAGAAATGTCTTCTTGCTCTAAACAAGAAGGAAACTGATGCTTAGAGACTGATAGAAGCTTACCCAGGGTCACAGAGCAAATCAGTTCCAGATGCAGGGTTTGAATCTCGATATGCCCACCTTTAAAGCCTGACTTTTCTGTACTTGATGCCCAAGGTCAAATTGGCAGAGTCCCCTGCCTGGTTCCTTTGAAGCTCATTTGGAAAAAAGACCACTAGTTGAAGCTTCTCAGTTTTTTGGGGATGATCTTGACTTATCCCAGCCTCTTCCCATCTTTTTATGGCTGTGGTGGCAGGTGCATCCTGTACCTTGAAGAGAGGCCTAAAGACAATGGGAAGGGGAAGGATCAGGTGGTAGGAAAGGGGCCAAGCAGCGAGTTAAACAATGAGTTCTCTCCTCCTGGATCCAAAGCAGCCGGAAACAGCAACTTGTTCCCAGCATTATTGTAGGCAGGTGTGAGGACTACCCTGCCTGGATTCTCGTATTTCAAGTACTGCCTCCTCTGAGTTACCACAAGCTTTTGTGCATTTGTGTAGTAACAGCCTCAGTTTCTCCATCTATAAACTATCTTTAGCATCCATAACAGAGTGAGAGAGAGAAGGGTTCATGTGCTGTTTGCTGAACTGAATTATTGCAATATATGATACCAAGGTTTTCGAACTTCTTCATTTTGGTGACCTCATCTGCCCATCCATCCGTCTATCCATCCATCCATCCATCCATCCACCCATCCATCCATCCATCCATCCACCCATCCATCCATCCTTCCTTTCATCCATCCTGTTCTGAGGGAGCCTCCACTTGTTTGTGAGGTCCTATGTGTTGTCTTCAAGTACACCATTAATAATCAGGCTCTGCCTGCAAGTGCTCCAAGGAAGCAGGCATGCCTAGCTCCACAACCTAAGGGTAAGTGTCATACAAAATTTATAGTGGGGGGAAAGCAACCTTGGGGTGACGAGGTTTATTTTAGGATGAGAACAATAATCTTGGAAGAGAAGAACCTACACAATGGCCTCCGGTTCACTTGTCTTGACTTACACTACTGTCTCTGTGCCTGGGCACGAGCTGGGGAGGAAGCCACAAAGGGCCATGGAGGAAGACTTGGGGCCATCTCAGTCTCTCCACTCTCTAGCTCTGTGATCTTAAGCAAGTTCTTCTTTTCTTTCTGAGCCTGTTTCCTCATCTATAAATTGGAATAATGTTCCCCTCCTGACAGTGTCAGTGGTAAGGATTAAGTTTAAATGGAAGTTTTCAATAGAATTGTCTATATCATCAGACATAGTATAATTGAACATAGCAGTACATAGCAATATTAATAAAAACAAAACATTGGAGACATTATAAGACATCAAAAGCAGGTAATAATCAAACCTGAATGGGTATCCTGTTGAATCTGGTCATCTTCAGAGTAGTTGCCTCTACTCTCAGACTTGATACTTTCAAGCATACCAGATTCAAATAAAATCAGTAAAGACCAGACAGCGATCTAACAAACCAGATTCAAATAAGATCAGTCATAGTATGACAGTGTAAGGGCTTCAGTTTAAGTTAATAGGAAATTAAGAATAGCCATGTATGTTTAAGTGTGTAGGATTGAGAACCATATTACTATGTTTTTGTTGGATAGGTGAACAGAACTGTTTGCAGTCTCACTGTTTGAATGTCCACTTTGTATGCTTTACTTATGTAACTTGAACAACTGCTTCTAAGAGGAAAATATGCAATTATCAACTAGTGATTTCTTACTGTTTTTCTTTTTTTTGAAATTATGTATCATTTCTACCCTCTTTCTGTTATGTTTTTTTTCTTTAAATTAAAAAAAAAGTTTAAATGGTAGGCATGAAAGGGTTTCCAGGGAATTGCTAAGAGCACTTAGTGGGCCAGGAGGCCAGGGAACAGAACTTTGAGAAATCCCATTTGAGCCAGAATGAAGAGAAAGAGACTGTAACAAAAAGGAGGGTTCTTCTCACGGAGGAGGCCTATATGTGAGGTGTGAATGTGTGAATGTGTGAATGGTTGTGTGTCTGTGTTTGTTTGTGTGCTTCTCTGTCAAGTCTGAGTGCTCATAGATGACTCAGGAGTGGTGGGAGATGTTGAGACAGTAAATCCATGTAAGGGATCCTAAGAAAGGCTACCTGGGCCCTCCTGAATTCTTTTCTGAGAACAGCACCAACACTACCTAAAGCAGCTCCAGCTTCCTGCAGTAACCCTCTTCACCAGAGAAGACTGGCTTTAGGGCGACCTTCGGCTTGTGCTGCTCTCTGCTGGTGTAAGGACAGCAGTGCTTCTCAAATGGGGCCAATTTTCATTCACACAGATAACTTCCGGCCCATGTCCAATTGTGTTTGGCTTCCAGAGACAGACAAAAGATCATCTTCCTACTACTTAAAGGTTCATGTGTGTGCGTGCATGTGTGTGTGTGGGTGTGTGTGTGACAGAAAGACAGAGACACATTTTTATGTGATCAATCCCATGATACAAATTGCAGAAAAGAAGGTTGGCATGGTAAGAACTTTTCAAATAGTGCTGTCTTTCACTTATTCACTCACACATTAATTTACTCATCCATAATATATTTATTCATCACTTAAAGTATTCCAAGTTTCGATCTTTGTTCTGGAGGTGCAAAATGGGGTAAAATTACACAAAATCCCCACCTGCATGAAGCATACAGTCTTATAAAGGGAAACAATAAATAAGAGAAATAAATACATATAATGATAGAATATGAACGTTAAGGAGAAAGATGGAGCAGGAGAGGAGGGCAGGGAGTATTGGTAGGATGACTGCAACTCTTGAAGTAACATTTGAATAAAAATCTGAGAAAAGAGGAAATTTACTTTTGGATATGGTTAACTAGTAGTGAATATTCTGTTTTGCATAAATAACTAGAAAACTGAACAAATATAAGAAACAACTGTTTAGACATGGGACAACAGTCAGCACAGGACTGTGATCTCTGAAAAAGACAAACAAAATGTTTTTATGATCATGTACACTTTCTGCCTAAATATACCTCCTGGCTCATTAGAGAGGGGAAACCTGAATAGAGAATAATGGTCTTTTTTTGTTAATAGATAATGGAATTTGGGAAGCCACTAGGATTTGCAGGAAGAACACTAAACATAAGGAACTACTCAGAAAAAGAGCTCTGAAAACCTGTATGGGGTTATCCTTCAGTCATTGTCTGAGTACTAAGTTATGCACCTATAGAGTAAAACTCTGACTGTAAACCAATAATAACCACTGGGAAACTATAAGCCAACAATTTCCAGAGTTCAGACAACTGAGACATATTTAAGTTCTAATCGGCTGGGATCAGAGGAACTTGCTGAACACCTGGATCATTCAGTAGAGATCTCCAAAGGATTGTGATAGAAAAGCTAAACTAGCTTTTTGGTAAAGGCTTGAGGGTAGGTGTGCCCAACACATGACCCACAGGCTACATGAGGGCCTGAAAAGCTAGTAATATGGCCCCACAAGATCATAGTAAACTTTTAACATTATTATGTGAGTTTTAGTAATATTTTTCATGACTCTATTGCATAGTACTGATATAGGGGAAGGAAATTCCCAGCCTACTATGTGTCTGATACAAGTTTTTGTTCTCTAAAATTGAAGAATGAATTTTAGGAAAAATGGAGGTTAACAGCAGAATCTATTGAGAGAAATAAACCTTTCGTCTGAGAGAAAAAACAGAAGGGGTCCTGAGTGAGTTAACAAAGACTCTATGTTTTCTAGGGATTTTTGTAGAGTAAAATTGCAAAATGAGGCAGGTCTAAGGTGGGCATGAGCTAGGACAAAATTATGGTCAACCAATAAGATTTATTGCACAGGTAAAATTGAGTAAATAAGGGGCAAATGGAGGAGCAAGTCATGTAGCAAGTGGGCATCACTTGCTTAAAGATCAGTGACTCTATAGGTGGTTGGGATAGTGACTCTTGGCTTTCTCAGGGTAATAGATATCTATTTAGAATATCAGTCCTTAGGATGTGGGTGTATTTGTTTGATCTTTTGTCTTGAGGCCTGGCTCACAGTGGAAAGTGTCTGTCCCTCCAAGATTGCAAGATATCTGGTCTTCTGCACTGGTTCCTTTGAGGGCCTAGCCCTGTCTGACTGCCTGTAATATTTCTATCTAACTCAATTGCCTATAACAGTACCTGACTGTAGACTGCGCAAGGACAACAGGTAGGGTAGGGCACAGTGTAGTGTTAATGCCTCCTTTTTTGCCTGCCATGTGCATTTGAATTAGAACCCAAGTTTTGGGGAACCAATCAGACAACTCCCCTTGACTCTCTTTGAAAAGAAGAGCAACTATCTCCATTTTGGATAAACTTGGCACTATCTCCGTGTATTGATAGGTACAGAGATGGCTAGGCTATTTCTTTCATTGGATTTAAGCCAATGTAAACTGGACTAGCTGAGGAGCCAATGTGTAATCTTTGAAGCAAAGCATCAGTGTTACCCTGCCCAGTGACTCCTCAAATATATGGTTGAGCCCGATGGGAAGGAGAGCTGTGCTACACGTTGTCAGCTGGGACTGAGCCTCAAGAAACAGGCTATGACTTTCCAGAGCAAAGAGGATTGTGCATCAGAACTGAAGCACCAAGCCCAAATTATTAGATACTAGCTCAAGTGTGTTATGCAGATTACTGTCTCTGCATTTCTTGCCCTCTGCATATTGCAGAGGTAATCTCAGACCTCCTACCTAGCCCAGCTCAAAGAAGTCACTTATTTCTCACCACTTTCACTGTCACTCATGCCTGAGCCACTTCCCTCATGGAGAATTAACAAAACCTAAGTTGGGCTCTGGGTGTGATCTCTATTCTGGTGAACCACCATCTTGGCCAGACTTAGGACTCCTTGGCTCCCCATAACTGTATATATGTCTTAGTGTCTTTATTCTTGCCTTGGGTTGCACTGGAAGTGGTAGATAAAAATGAACTCACTAGAATTCCAGCAACTTGTCTTTGGGATTACAAATATAAACCTTTCTAGACTACAACAAGGACAAGAAAGTGTTCTCTATACTGAATGTCTCAGACATTGCACATACTTGTGCAACTTGATGAGTAAAACAACCAGCAGGGACCTGGCTAAGATTCCCCAACTGCCTGTGTGAGGGATGTGGCCAAGTATGAAGAAAAAACAGAAACAAATTTAGTAATTCATCAAAGGGGAGCTGGGAGTTCAGTGTCTAAGGATGGACAGAGACAATGACACTGAGCTAGCCACTATTTATTTGGAGGGAGTATGGGATGATTTAGAGCGCAGTGGTGACCTTAAACTGATGAAGATCATATGTTGATGAGGATCAGTCAAGATGATTCAGAGGGCAGCAGTGATCCTATGCTGACATAATCTTGCCCTGGAGCATCACAGCATCCATCCTGTCACTACTAAGTCTTCATTAAGGCCTCCAGGCTATGGCTTCAATTTGTAATTTGTGGTTCCCAACAAATAGCCAGGCATTAGTATTACCTACATATGCATATGCCTGTGAAGGCAGGTGCTTATTGTTATTAAGCTTATGTGTAAGTTTTATTTTATTCTTAAACTTGGGCTTGTGTTACTTTATTACAACATAATGTCATGGCCTACACAACAAAATAAACTAACATTCTTTAAAGGAAGGAGTCAAAAATTCAGACTGTCAACAATGGCACGCTGTCAAGTCTGATGTTCAAATAAAATGTTTGGACATGTAAAGAAACCAGAAAATATGACCTATAATCAGGAGAAAAAGTACTCTATAGGAACAGACCAAGAAAATGAGAGAAACAGTGGAATCAGTAGACACAGATTTTTGAAGTAGCTATTGTAAATTATATCAAGAAATATGAATAAAACATGAACCAAATCAGTAAAGAAGTGCAAGTTAACACATAAAACTTCTAGAGTTTAATAACTATTAAACTCTATTAACAGTTTAATAGCTGAACTAAAAAAGGTACTGTGCACCTTACCAGCAGATTAGAAACTGAAGAAGAAAAGATGACTGAACTTGAAAATTCAGTAATAGAGATTATCTAAAGTGTGGCACAGAAAGGAAAAACAAGCACTTCAGTATCTGTAGGACACTATCAAATGGTGTAACATATGTATAACTAACTGGGGCATTAGGAAGGGTAAGAGAAAAATTTTTGAAAAAATACCCCCAAATTTCCCAAACTTGAAGAATATGAACAATAGTCCCCAAGAAGTGCAATAAATCCAAAGTAGGATAAACACATTGAAAACTGTACTAAGGCCCAGAATAACCAATGTATCAAGAAAAGAAAAGAAAACAAACAAACAAAAGCCATTATTAAGAGAAAATATTAAACAGACAAAAAGATACAATGTATTATAAGGGGATAAAGATGAAATTAATCATTTATTTCTCATTACATCAGAAGAACAACTTTAAAGAGAGATGAGAAAAGAGTCAGAATAGAATTCTGTGCCTAGTGAAAATACTCTTCAAAAATGAATGCAAGAAAAAGATACTTTCAGACAAGTAAAAGCTTAAGAAGTTATATCAATAATGTTGCTCTGTATGTTAAAGAATTCTTCAGGTTGTAATAAAATAATGCCAACTGGAAATTTGGATCTATACCAAAGAATGATATATTTATAGCTAGACCAAAACTGGGAAAATAGAAAGACACAAAGTATCAACTTCAGAATGAAAGAAAACATTACTATATATTCTTTGGATTTGAAAAGGAAAATAACTTTTTTTTTTGTACTGAACTCCTTTTTTTTTTTTTTGATCGAACTCCTGACCTCATGCTTGCCAGGTAGGCACTTATGCCACTGAACTTAATCCCAGCCCAATAAGATAATATTTAAAAATAAACTTTGTAACAATAAATTTGACAACTTAGATGAACTGGACAAATTCCTTGAGAAATACAAACTGCCTAAGCTTATTCAAGAAAAAACCTCTGAGTGTCTATTAAATAAACTAAACAGTGTATGTGATTACAACCTGCCCCTCATAAATACAAAAAAAGAGAGCCAGGTCAGGGCTATATAGCTTCACTTGTAAATGTTGTTGAATGTAATAATAATAATAATAATAATAATAATATACAAATCTAATATAGACTTATTGAAAAAATATGGGATGAAGAAAATTTTCAGCTTATTTTTTGAAGCTGGTGCTATCCTAATGTTAAAATCAGTTAAGACATTGCAAGGTAAGAAAACTACAGACCATATTCTCTTTGAAAAAAATGTGTAGCTGGGCATTGTGGTGCGTACTTGTTATCTCAACACTTGGGAGAATGAGCCAGGAAGATTATCATGAATTCAAAGCCAGCCTTGACCACATAGTGAGACCCTGTCTCCAAAAAAGGTGTAAAAATATTCAATAAGTATTAACAAGTTAAAACCAAAAATACATAAAATATCATGACCAACTGGGGTTCATCCCAGCAATTAAGTATTGGTTTAATATTTGAGAATCAATGTAATTCATTATGTAGCATAAGGGAAGAAGACAGTATGATCACCATAGCATGTGCACAAAAAGGCATTTGTTGGCCCGTACCATTGAGGAAAGGAACTTCCTTAGTGTAACAAACAGCATCTGCGAAAATCTGGAACTAATATCGCACAATTCTGAGAGATCAAACACTTTATCTAAGATTGGGAATAAGACAAGGATGCCTGCTTTTACCACTTCTGCTCCATTTTGTGCCAATGTCACAGTCAGTGACATAGCCAAAAACAAAAAACAAAAACAAAAATGTACCACTAAATATGCAGAAGTAAAGCTATTTTGATTTACAGGTGAGGGTATTAAGGAATCTACAAAAAAGTTATTAGAATTAATATTAATTTAGCAAAGCCAAGGATAAAAGCTTGATTTATACATATCAATTTGTTTTTATATATTAGGAGTGAAAATTATGAACAACTTCTGATAATTGGAAAAAACCTTAAAATTAATATTACTTACACTAATATAAAACTTGGAATATTTATGGATGTTTCAGGAGTTATGCATAAAATTATGTATGCACATGGGAAGTGCAACATGTTGCTGGAGACCCAAATAAAGCAAAGCATGAACTATGCTTATAGGTTAGGAGACACTGCAAGATATATGTTTATATACTTTAATATATATGAAAATGAACAGAACCTAGAATAGTCCAAAAACGTCTGAAAGACAAAGATGTTGGAAGATTTACACTGATTCTAAGATGTAACAGATATGATGGCAACCAAGATGTGAGAAAGGTTAGGGAGCAAATCACATGGAAATCTTGGGACAAATGATCTCACATAAAAGAAGAGAAAGTTAATAAAAGAAAAGAAGAGAAAGTATAAGTAGCCTAAGGAGGGAGCATGTTTGACATGTTTGAGAACAATGAGGGTACCAGTATGGCTGCAGTGGAATGGTGGATGCAGAAAGTAGCTGAAGATAAGGTGAGATGGGTGGTGGAAAGTCAAATAATTTAGAACCCTGTAGGCTCTTGTAAAGACTATAACCTTTATTCTAAGTTAGGGAGCCATTAAATAATGCTGAGAAATTATATGATATCTCTTAATGTTTTAACAGGATCATCCTTGTTACTGTATTCAGAGTAGAATCAAAGGGTGGGAAAGAAGCAGGGAAAAATTTTGGAGGCTACTGCTGTTGACTGGATATGTGATGTGAAAGGAAGGAAGGAAGGAAGGAAGAAAGGAACTGAATGTCAAGATTCAAACAACTGAAGACAGATTTGTTAAGTTTTGAGACAGGGGAGATTGTGGGAAGAGACATTTTGGAAAGAATAGATCAAATGTTTTGCTATAAAAGTGCAAAGTTTGAGATGCCTATTGGATATCCACATATATCTGTCACAGATATGACTCAGAAGTTCATGGCAGAAATTAAGATTAAGATATATTTATATACACAGGACTAGGTTAGATCATTAATGGGATGAATGGAAGTAGGAGAAACATCCCAAAGCCTTCCAAATACTCATCTTGGGAAACTGGGGGGAATTATCAGAGAAGTAGGAGAGAAAGAAAGCTTTACCATAGGCAAAATATGCAGGGACAGAGGCTGGTTACCCACTATGTTGGATTGCCCTGTCCCAAGGTTCCTCCATTGAAGACTTACTCATTGACACTAAGGATGAACCCTCTGCTTCCTTTTAAAAAAAAATCTTAGGGTTCAGATGAAGCTGCATCTGCACCATTCTAGCTTCACTGAAACCCTGAGAAGGTGAAAGAGGAGGCCGAGGCGCTGTCCATGGTGCTGATATATGAGTGTTCCTTTCCACCCCTCGAAAGCAACCTACATTCTAATCTCAGATTTCAGGACTGGCAAAGAACCAAGTCTAGCATTATCTCTCGTGTAGTCAAAAGCTGAAGCCTTGGGTTTTGGTTAAAAATGATTTGGGGATGTGTGCTATCTCCCACTCTGTTTAGGTCTATTATGTTGTAGGTGTTTCCATGAGTCTGGCCGGACAAACTGGAATAGGTTTCAAATCTAGGGAACAAGAGGGTTTCTAGTACAGGTAGCATGATTGAGAGACCATTCATTCTCCTCTCATCTGAATTTGGGCAACATCCCAGGGCCAATCCTCTTTCCATTGTTTTAAGAGAAGCAGAAGATAAAAATAACAAAGACCTATGAAATTTCTAAAGCTCCAGACCAGAACATATGCATGTTAAATACTACAGTCTGACTATCAGTAATCTTTTCCCCACTTGAACTTTGTTCAAGTTCATGCATATGGACTTCACCTCACATACACAATTTAATCAGAGTGGATTCAGGGACGGACATGGATATTGGAAGCCTTGAAATGACTCAGTACCCTGTCAATAATTTTGTAAGTCTTATCTAGAGACCTGATGAGAGGCACCTGGGATGGGGTGAACATCATTTAAATTTCAAAAGCCTGCTGTGTGTGTGTGTGTGTGTGTGTGTGTGTGTGTGTGTGTTATTTTCTTGTGGTCCTGACACCATTTTTCTGTTTGTGCCACCTTTGTGTTGGTGCAGACCTGTCCTGAACATGTCTTCTCATCACCTTCAATAAATGTAGCTGCCTTTTCTTTTACCATTGGATGTACATTTACAATTCTTTGCTTGCCACACACTAAAGCCTGGAATTTACCTGTCAGATTCATCATGCAGTATCATTCTGACTCAGTCACTTTCCTAGGTTCCAACCTAGGTTGGGGGCTGTTGGACTTACTTGGTTTCTGAGTCCTGTTCTACTCATGGCCTACTTTTCACTCTGCTCAATAGTTATCTTGAGCAACCTGTAGATCCACATTTTCTGGTACTTAGTCTTTCCATGCTAATTTTTCCTGTAAAACCCCTTTATATTTCCTTGATCTGGGTAAATCTTAGGTGCTACATCATGCTCAATTTAGGTGTACTTGTTTCCAGAAAACTGTCCCTGACCTCTCTCAGGTTTCTTCCTTTTCTTCCCCTTCTTTTAAATTGACAATATGCACCAAACTGGTTTATAAATCTGAAGTTGTGACTCTTGACATTGTTTCTGTTGGTCCTTTGCATGTATTGCTTTCTTTTTCTCCCTATTCCTCCTCTCTCTCTCTCTCTCTCTCTCTTTCTCTCTCTCTCTCTCTCTCTCTCTCTCTCTCTTTCTCTCTCTCTCTCTCTCTCTCCCCAATCCAGTCCATTCCCTTTATCCATCCCCAGGTAAACACTATGCTGAAATTTATATTTTAATTTATTTGATTAAAAATATATTACCTAACTTTAAACAATTTTCATTGGCATGAAAATTTATAAAAAGGATAGCATGCTGTATCAGTCTTCTGAGACTTGTTTTTTTTTATTTTATCATGATCTTACCAAGGTTCATTCATGTGGTTATATGGGCTATAGTACACTTAATTTGGCTGGTATATAAAATTATTCTTTTGTATAAATATATTACAATTTATTTGTCCATTTTCCTGTCAGTGAGCATTGGAGTTGTTGCCATTATTACAAATTATACTCCTGGAGATGGTGATTGGAAGCAAATGGGCTCCTCCATCTTTTCAGATCTAGATTTGAATAAAAACTTTTTCTTTTTAAATCAAATACCTCCTTTGATTTGGTCAGTGGCAAGCAAACAAACCCATGCATATAAATTTAATTGGTCTGTAACAGTTTTGACAGAGTCAGCCAGGATGTAAGCCTAGCTACTGAGTATCATGCATCCCAACAAGCCCTTGGGAAAAGGAACTGACTGTTCCTGGCTAGCTGAACCTATGGTCATGACTCCAGGGGCATTCCATCACCTGCCAGGGACACTTTTGTACCCAAGAATCTCCATTTTCCTTTTCATGGCACCAGGTGCCTATAAATGCTTTTGTTGGTAAAAGGAAAATAGGTTGTTTAGGGGGCTGACAAGTTCTGCCTGGTCTCCTGCTGGAAAGTGCATTCCAGGAATTTACTGTCTCTACAAATTGGACCTTATCTTATGTCATTCAATAGTACCATTTGGGTGAAGTAAGGACATACACTGTTTGTATACTTTTTCACTTATTGCAGGTCATTTTTTAAAATTTTATTTTAAAGAAGATAAAACAGAATAAAACCAATCAAAACAAATCAGTGTAAGAGATACAGGATTTCAAAACATTACAAAATCAATAATAGTTATCATAATGCCTTTGATGTTTTCAAAAGAGCAGCAGGTAACTTTGGACATAGTAAAAATCAAACAGAACAGAATAGAATAGAAACAATAAACACAAAACAATGAATGCAATAAACAAACCAATAGTAAATCCAAAGTAAATCCAAAGTTGCTACCACAATATATCTTATTATCTTTGAAATAGCTGCTCCTGTCGTTGGACTTAACATAATCAAACAGGACAAAACAGAATAAAACTCAACCCAAAAAAACACCAGAAATGATATAGGACTTCAAAACAAGACCATAAGAAATCAACAATAGCTACAACCCTCAGAAGGAGATCCCTCCTAGATGCCACACTGTGTACCACTATCCTCTGAATTTATGATCAGACCACCGGCCCCAGACCTGCAATGTTAGTGAAACACTAAAGCACCACAGGCATCCAATTGCATTTTACCTCCATAATTATCATCACAGCCTGTGTTTCTCCAGATAAGTTGGTTGCTTTTGTGTGGGGGTGAAATTGGTACTTCTTGATATCCACCTCCCCAGGACATGGGACTATGGCTGAGGTTCTGCAGGCCCTAGTTCACCATGCACAGCTTCCACCTTTCAATTTAGGGAGCCAAGAGTGTGCAGGGGAGTTAGGACCATGTGAGGGAGCCAAGAACCTACGGGTGACCCTGGAATGCTCCAGGAGCTGAGGGTGCAGGAGATGATTTGCCACACACCCAGAGGAAGCTTTGGAGCACCACTCAAAGCAAGGAAATATAGAAAAATGACAAAAGGAAAGACCAAAAGGCAGGCTCAAAACTCCAGCCCATCCCAAGAATGCTGAGGAGCCATGTACATAGAAGAAAATAGAAGCCATACACCTGAAATATCTGAAATGATAGCAAATGAAATAAAGATGCAACTAGGGGAAGTGATGGAGAAATTCAAATAAGAAATAATTGCCCAGGTAAAAGAAGAAATGATAAAAGCAGTGAAAGAAATAGTAAACAAATCTAGTGAAGACACAGCTAAAAAATTAGAGGAACAAAGCAAACAGATAGAATTCCTGAATGAACACTATAAGAAACAAACAATACATAAAGCAGATTCAAAGAGATATACAGGAAATCAAAAATTCTATTTAAAGCTGTCAAAACTACCTCAACAAAAGTGAAGGTAGAATTTCAGACCTCGAAGATAAGATCACAGCCAGTGAACAGGAAAGGAAAGATCTTTTAAAAATAACAAAGAATCAGGAAATAACAATTCAACAGCTGCAAGATGATGCAAAGAAAAAATAACATAATATGAATAGGGATAAATGAAAAAGAAAGGGACAGCCCAAATGATATCAAAAGGATATTTACAGAAGTAATAGCTGAAAACTTCCCAAACATGAGAATGGAAACTGACATTTGGATGAGTGAAGCATATAGAACTCCAAATAGCCATAACCAAAATAAAACTACACCCAGACACATAATAATAACCATCCCAGAAATCCACCATAAGAACAAAATAGTAAAAGCTGTTAGAGAGAAAAGACATATCACCTATAAAGGAAAACCTATCAGAATCACAGCAGACTTCTCAACACAAACAATGAAGTAAAGAAAAGCATGGAGTGAAGTATTTCAGATCCTAAAGGAAAAAAATTTCCAACCCAGACTGATTCACCCTGCAAAACTGTCCTTCTAAATGGATGGAGAAATAAGATACTTCCATGACAAAGAACAGCTGAAGAACTTCATGAACACCAAACCAACCCTACAAAGAATACTGAAAGACATTCTAGATACACATAGGATAAAACCACCAAGCAAGGCAGACAATTACACAGAATGGAAAGGTAAAGATACAACAGCAGGAAGATAACATGTCAACAATAAACCAATATATAACAGTTACAACCATTAATGTAAATGGCCTCAACTCACCAATCAAAAGAAACAGACTGGCAGAATGGATCAAGAAACAACATCCAACCATACGCTGTCTACAAGAAACCCATCTAACCCAAAAGGAAACTCATAGACTGAAAGTCAAAGGATGGAAAACAATACTTCATGTGACAGGAAACCAAAAAAAGCAGGAGTAGTCATTCTATTTGCAGACAATGTGAATTTCAAACCAAGAATGATCCAAAGAGATAAAGAAGGTTACTGCATACTAGTTAGGGGAAAACTTCAAGAGGAAGAGATAACAATCCTAAATATATATACACCAAATTCCAGAGCACCCAGCTATACAAAGCAAATATTAACAGAAATGAAAAATCAAATAAGCAATAACACAATTATAACAGGAGACCTTAATACGCCATTGACCCAAAGGGACAGATCAAACAGACAGAAAACCAGCAAAGAAATAACAGAACTGAATCATACCCGTGAACAAATGGACTTGATAGACATATATAGAGTGTTTCATCCAACACATCAGAATATACATTTTTCTAAGCAACACATGCGACATTCTCTAAAATAGACCATATACTAGCCCACAGAACATATTTAAGTAAATGCAAAATAATTGAAATTATCCCATGACTGTTATTGGATCATAGTGCCATGAAACTAGCAATTAATGATAAAAGCAACTGCAAAAACCCCACAAACACATGGAAACTGAGTAATACACTCTAGCAATCAGTGAGTCATGGAGGAAATTAAAGAAGAAATTAAAAAATATCTACAAGCAAACAAAAATACAAACACAACTTAACAGAATTTGTGGGATGCAATGAAAACAGTCCTCAGGGGAAAATTTATTGCACTGAATTCCCACATCAGGAAGACAGAAGGAACACAAATAAACAAACTGATGCTACAACTCAAACATCTAGAAAAAGAAGAGCAAGCCAAGCCCAAAGCCAACAGAAGGGATGAAATTATAAAGATCAGAGGAGAAGTTAATGTAATAGAGACTAAGAAAACAGTACAAAGGATCAATGAATCAAAGAGTAGGTTCTTTTAAAGAATAAATAAAATTGATAAGCCTCTGGCTAACCTTATTAAAAAAAGGAAAGAAAAAACTCAAATTCATGCAATAAGGAATGAAAAAGGTGAAATTACTCCAGACTGCAGAAATACAGAAGATCATAAACCTCTATTTTGAAAACCTCTACTCTCATAGGTTCCATAACACAGAAGAAATAGATTCCTAGATACATATGAACTACCAAAGCTGGATCAGGAAGATGTAAAACTGCTGGATAACCCAATTTCTATTAATGAAATTGAAAATATAATTAAGTCCTTGCCAACGAAGAAGAGCCCAGGCCCAGATGGATTCACTGTGGAATTCTACAAGAAATACAAAGGATACTTAATTCCAACACCCTTCAAACTCTTCAATGAAATTGAAAGGGAAGCAATTCTTCCTAAGTCATTCCTGGAAGCAAATGTTACTCTAGTAGCAAAACCTGAGAAAGACCCAACTAAAAAAGAGAACTATAGGCCAATCTCCCGAATGAACATAGATGTAAAAATTCTCAATAAAATATTGGCAAACAGGATGCAGCAAATCCAAGAAGAATATACACCAAGACAAAGTGGGATTCATCCCAGAAATGCAGGGATGGTTCAATATATGTGAATCAATAAATGTAATCCACCATATAAATAGAGCCAAAGTAAGAACCACATAATCATCTCTATAGATGCAGAAAAAGCTTTTGATAAGGTCCAACACTCATTCATGATAAAAACCTTACAGAGAATTGGAATAGATGGTCTTTACCTCAGTATGATAAAGGCCATCTATGACAAACCAACAGCCAGCATCATATTAAATGGCCTAAAACTGAAAGCCTTTACCTTAAAATAAGGCACAAGACAAGGATGTACCTTATCACTGCTCCTATTCAACATAGTACTGGAAATACTAGCCAGAGCAATTAGACAAGAGAGAGAAATAAAAGGAGTAAGATAGGAAAAGAGGAAGTTAAATTATCATTATTTGCATATGACATGATACTTTACATAGAAGATCCCCAAGACTCCATTGAAAAACTTCTAGATATAATAAATTCAGCAATGTAGCTGGATACAAAGTCAATACTCAAAAATCAATAGCATTCCTATACACTA